>JADBJO010015820.1:0-42527 GCA_016801955.1 Conus betulinus | reverse complement strand
GTAGAACACGACCATCTTCTTGTCCCCACGGAAACACAACATACACACACACGCGCGGCACCGCACAACGAATATACAATGAGCTTGCACACAAGCCCCAAACAGACGTGCGGATAGCTTTGAGTTTTCATGTCAGGACTTTTGAATGCAATCTACACTTATACATCTGAGTTTTAATTACAGATACATCCAAATATTTCTGGGTTTTTTTTTTTAATCCCGCACCAGGGTAGCAGGGTTTAGGGATCAGGGTTTTAGGATCCAGGCAGTCATAGGGTTAGAGGGAAAATCAATGAAGGTTTAAGAAAGAAAAGACAGGATATAGGGAAAGAATAGAACAATCATGTTAGGAAAATCATATTGATAGAAAAAAGAACAAGAATAGAGGAAAAGGCAAGAAAAGAAAAAAAAAGGAAACTCATTGACAGTTATCGAAGGTTGTACACACATTATACCTTATAAAGCAGACCAAACACAACACACCACACACTCACACACCACTTATAATCTTTTACGTCTGCATAATTGTATGCTATTGATTGAAAGAAAAATGTGTTAGCCCTTTCTGCATTTGTTCCCAGGTATTCATTCATTTGTTCAACCTCATAGGTCGATGGCTGTAAGTGGGAGATGGTTTTCCTAGGAGATAGAATAAAGGTGTTTTTGTTATGAACAGTTTACTTTGCGGATGGTGAGCTCGAGATAGTAAAGCAGTAACAGTAGTAAGTACCGCTGACACCTCTCACGTGGATATGTATTTGGACCTTTTCACCCCTGCTGTGTTATTAAAATGGGTCACAAAGCATAAGCTCAAAGGGTTCCCATCTGTTCTTATTATCTATCATAGGTTGTTATTTTTTGTTCTTTTTTTATGGTAGTAGGATTATTTCATGTTACAGCACGAGTCGTCTCATTTTTGCTTTCTACCCTCTTCATTGAATTTTGTTTTGTTGTGTGTTGTTGTTGTTGTTGGCGTTGTCGTTACAATTTACGTCCTTACAGTGCCTTTATTCCCATTTTGCTTTTTACCTTCATTGGCTACTTGGAGACCGGTCGTTATTGTTTTGCTGTTGATGTCTACTATACTACTTGGGGGACTGACTGCTGCTGCTGCTGACAGCTGCTGCTGGCTTTTGAGTTCTTGGTGGTGAGAATATCACAGAATTGCTTAGGCCCTATCCATATTCAATCATATTGATAACAAATGCTGGAAAGGACCTTGAATCGTTTCAATAACTTTTAGATTGCCATGGGCTTTTTATAGTTGCAGCAGCTTTCTTTTTCATTTGACTACGATGTTCCAGCATTTTCTAAAGGTTCAGGCATTCTGTCACAAACCTTAGTATTCAAGGGCAGCGCAGGTTTCAAAACGTTTTCCCCTCGATTTTTTGTTCCGTTTATGGAACCTGGCGAAGATTAGATAATTAGCCTGTTTTCATGTTATTTGATGATCCCGAGGGCATGAACGAACTGGTAATAGGCTTGGTAGGTGATTGATTGGAAACCAAATTTGCTTGGTCAACAACCAGAGCATGTCCTGAATCATCAGATTGTTTTTGGCTGCCCTTCTGTGTGTGGCGTAGTGTGGTGTGTGGTGTGTGTGGTGTGTGTGCTGTACGCGTCGCACGTGTGTGTGTGAATGTGTTACATGAGTGTGAAATGACCGCGCCACCCCCACCCCTTTTTTTTTTTTTTTTAGATTTCAATCTTTGCCAGTCATTACTATAACGATGGAAAGAATTGTTAACGCAACACTCGTTTTCATAGATATATAATATATATATAATACTATATATATATAATTATATATATTATATATATATATATTATATAAAACAATTTGAAATAAGGGTTTAAAAAATGAAGAATTAAAAAACATTTTAAACCCGCATTTTAAATTGTTATGTGGCTTTAAACACTCACTGAGTGTCCTTTTAATCCTAATTATAGATGTATATATAAGATATATATAGTATATATATAATATAATGAATATCTATATATTATGTATATATATATTTATTATACTATATAGTAGAATATAAGGATATATCATAAACTGCGCTTCCCCGTCGGTCGCTCCAGGCATGTCACCATCATCAGTGCCTACGCCCCCACACTCACAAGCGGCCTGTGAGGAAGACAAGGAGAGATTTTATGAAACCTTGGACACTCTTGTGAAGTCAACTCCTGCAAGCGACAAGCTAGTAGTCCTAGGGGACTTCAACGCAAGAGGTGGGGACAGATCCCTCTTCAGACTGGCCAACAAACACAAAACCACGTGGATGCATCCAAAGGTCCAAGCAGTGGCATCTTATAGACTATGTCATTGTTCGACGGCAGGATACACGGGACGTGATGATCACCAGAGCCATGCGAGGAGCTGAGTGTTGGACAGACCACCGTTTAGTGAGGGCGGTCTTCAATTTTCACATAGCCAGAGTCCAACGCAAGAAGCCCAAGGCTGCTCGATCAAAATTCAACATCTCAAAACTGCAGAACCCTCTCGTTAAAAGAGAAATTCCAAACTCACCTAGATGAGACTCTGACTGCTCAGGGACCGCTGACTGGAGACCCAACAGAACAAATGGAACCAGTTCAAACAGATGGTGACAGAGTCAGCCAAGCCACTCTAGGCCTCAAGAAGCATGTCCACC
Organism: Conus betulinus; assembly: GCA_016801955.1. Taxonomy (NCBI): domain Eukaryota; kingdom Metazoa; phylum Mollusca; class Gastropoda; order Neogastropoda; family Conidae; genus Conus; species Conus betulinus. Next base: position 39,870 of record JADBJO010015820.1, on the reverse strand, counting down.
AGGACTGGTTTGATGAAAACAATGAAGACATCAACAAACTCTTAGAAGAGAGAAACACACTGCCTATATCAACTGGCAGAACGATCTATCCTCCATCTCCAAGAAGGATCGCTTCAAGCACCTCCAGAGCAAAGCCCCAGAGAGAACTGCGCACAATGCAAGACAGCTGGTGGGACAGGAAAGCTGATGAGGTTTCAACGATATGCCGAGCTGATTACTCCAAAGAGTTCTTCAACCGCTCAAGGCTGTCTACGTCTACGGACCACAGAGACCCAGCACCACCCCACTCCTGTCTGCAGATGGGCAAGACCCTGCTGTGAAAGACAAGGACAGCATCACGCAACGCTGGAGGAAACATTTCTCCACCTTACTCAACAGACCGTCCACAGTCGACTCTTCAGCCTTGAACGCTATCCCGGAGAAGCCGGCCCTGGAAGAGCTTGACCTCCTACCCAGCCTCGAGGAAATCACTAAGGCAGTGAAGCAGACGAGCAGTGGTAAGGCACCAGGCATGGACGGCATCCCAGCCGAGATGTACAAGGCAAGCCGGTCCAGTGGCCCTGGACACTCTCCACGACATACTCTGCAGCATTTGGGGGGAAGAAACCATGCCACAAGACTTTCGAGATGCCACTGTGTTGTCTCCCTGTATAAAAAAAACAAGGGCAGCAAGTCTGACTGTGGTAAACTACCGAGGCGTCTCCCTCCTCTCAGTCGCTGGAAAAATCCTTGCAAGAGTCATCTTAAACCGCGCTGATCAGCGCTGTGTCAGAACCGTCACTGCCAGAAGTCACAGTCTGGCTTCAGACCAGGCCGCAGCACCATCGACATGGTCTTCTCGGTGAGACAGGTCCAAGAAAAGTGTATATGAGCAGCGGATGGACCTCTACGCTGTCTTCATCGACTTAAACAAAAGCCTTCGACACGGTGAACAGGGGAGGCGCTGTGGGTCATACTCTCCAAGCTTGGCTGTCCGAGGAAATTCACAAAAATCATCCGCCTATTCCACGACGACATGGTTGGTCTTGTGCTTGTTGGGGGGTGACAGCTCTGCTCCCTTTGAAATCTCGAACGGCGTCAAGCAGGGCTGTGTCCTCGCTCCGGTCTTGTTCAACCTGTTCTTCACGTGCATGCTGAAACCATGCCCTCGGAGATCTCGACAGAGGCATTTACATCAAGTACAGGCTGGACGGCTCTCTGTTTGACCTTCGTCGGCTGAGCGCCAAGACCCGAACAGTCGAGAGACTTGTGACTGACGCACTGTTTGCCGACGACTGTGCTCTGATGGCACACACAGAAGCGGATCTCCCAGTTCATTGTCAGCAAGTTTGCGGAAGCCTCTCGGCTTTTTGGCCTCACAATCAGCCTTGGAAAAACGGAAGTGCTTCTACCAACCCTCCCCAGGCCTAACAGTGCAAACCTCCCCCACCATCACCATCGGATGGCACCATTCTGAAAACTGTCGAGCACACTTCAAGTACCTCGGGAGCGTCATTTCCAGTGATGGCTCTCTTTGACAGAGGAAATCTCTGCCAGGATCAGCAAAGCCAGCCAAGCTCTTGGCCGCCTACGTACTCGTGTGATGACCCACAAAAGCATCAAGCTCGACACAAAGATCAAGGTCTACAAAGCTGTTGTTCTCACTAGTCTCCTACGGCTGTGAGTCCTGGACGCTGTACCGGAAACACACGAAACAGCTTGAAAACGCTTCCACACGAGAGGTCATACGATTTGCGATTATGGGGCATCAAGTGGCAAGACCGAGTGACCAACCTGGAAGTCCTGGACAGGGCCGGTCTGCTCAGCATCGAAGAAGCCATGATGAATGAAGGCCCAGCTTCGCTGGACTGGACATGTATCATCCGTATGGAGCCTCACAGACTGCCTCGGCAGTTGCTATGCCTACACGGAGAACTGAGGCAGGGCCAGAGAGACCCAGAGGCCCCGCCCCAGAAAGCGCTTCAGAGACTGTGTAAAAGACAATCGAAGCATAGCTACACGCCTGCAAAAGAACCTAGAGGTTTGTGCCCAAGACAGAGCAGAATGGCGAAGTCTAACCAGGAAGGCCCAGGAAGAATTTGAAGACAAACCGCCGCAACACATGACTACTGCCAAGAGAAAAACCGCAAGGCCTTGGTGCCCTCCCTTCCCACATTAGCCACGTTCAATGGCCCTACTGCCACACGGGTGTGCCCTCGAGAATCGGTCTCTCCAGCCACACTCGTGCCTGCATGGTCCCCAGGTCAGTCATCTGGCACAAGTGACATTATCGAATCGATAGTCTACCACGATATCATATAGGCGATATATATATATATATGGAGTAGTTATTTCACACACACACACACACACCACATATATATATATATAGATATATAATATACATACATATATATATAGAGAGAGAGAGAGAGATCGAGAGCGAGAGAGAAGAGAGAGAGAGAGGGACGACCATTGAGAGAGAGAGAGAGACAGAGATTTTTTTCCGTCATTCCTGAAGAAGACGGGGATGTTATGTGTGTGGGGGGCCTCGCCGTTGGGGGTGGGGGGTCAGGGGGGGGCGGGGGGGTGAATGAAGTATCCCTTATTGGATTATCGTTTACGTAAATTTTCTGTCATTTCCGCACGACTGTCTTTCTAACCCTTATGTAATCACCTCTCTCTCTCTCTCGTAACAGAGGCTGGGCTCCAGGGTGAGTGGGGGATGGGAGTGAGGTGAGGGTTAGAGTTATGGCGCGTGGCGGGTGTTTGGGTTCGCCCCCCCCCCCCCCCACCCCCCCCATCCCCACCCCCCCCACCCACACACCTCCTCCTTTCTACTGTGTGTGTGTGTGTGTGAGAAACGTCTTCCTGTTATTCACAGCCGTTTTCTCAGAAAGGTAACCTTTCTCCGTGATAATATCCAGTATGATCATGCTCCAATATGTGTGTGAAAGTATTTTACGCCCCGCGCGCCCCCGATGGGAGTGGTGATGACTGTGAAGTATCAGTTTTCCCCCTGGTTTTGTTGACAATTAATCTAGATGGTGTTCTTGCTTTGGTGTACGTGTGTGTAGGTTTGTGTGTTGTGTGTGTGGTGTGGTGTGTGTGTGTGTGTGTGTGAGTGCGCGCGCGCGCGCGCGCGCGTTTACTTTGACTTTAAAGACAAGACCAATGTCCAGATGGGAAAAGACGAGTCGAGCGCGAGATTTTGTCGTCGCGGTGATAAACTGTTGACCTTGTCAATCACCCCACTGCCCTTACTTCCTCTCCTCCGACGGTTCTGTTGCATAACAGACATCGGGCAGTCACCTGGACGCCGGCACAACATGACCAGAGGTCAACGAATGTACTGGCCTTTGAAACCAGATCTAGTCACGGTGACTTAGACCAGGGACCGTCCACGTCTGGACTGTCCCTTCACGACCTTGAAGCTCTGGTGAATGAGCCCTGTGTCAGGTTGGTCCTGACGTTTTTTTTCTTACATGGCAATTGGATTACTCAATTTATGTTTATTTCTTGTCTGGTCGATTATACTTTAAGGAAACACAGTAAAATAGTTAAGGTATTGTTGATAGCGTTGTTACTTGCATCCAGGTCTTACTTGCAAGAAAAATGTCTGTGCCGTTCTGGCAGATTTGTGATAATGTTAGAGTGATAAGGTTTTACTGTATGACGTAACTAGACATGAAACATTGTCAAAAGAAAAAGCAATAAACTTCATGGTTCGTTTTAATGAAAAATCCCACAAAATGTTTATGTATGAGAGAGAGAGAGAGGAGAGAGAGAGAGAGAGAGAGAGAGAAGCTAAAAATCTTGAGTCTCAACATCTTCAGTACACTGAAAAAAAAACAGAATGCTTTATGCTTTTATTAGAATTTAAAAGCAGTGATGGAGTTCTATCTGTAGGAATCAGGCTTTGTAGTAATCCACTCAGATTTGTTTAGGAAAATTTAGGAAACTTGACCTTGTTTTAAATTATTTTCACTTATAAAAGATTACAGTAACTATTTTATTCACTTTTAAAAGATTACAGTAACCGTTTTATTGACGTAAAGAGAGAAAAAAGATGTAAGCCACTTCTCAATGTTTTGCGTATTAGCAAATGAAAAAATACAAAAGTTTGATTCTCTGTGTGTGAGTGGAGAACAAGTTGGGTAAAGGCATTTTAGGTTTATTGATTTTCATTTTTTTTATGACCAACATGTATCATAAATCATAAATTACACAGGAACTTTCTGTTCTGCTGATGCATTCTTTTCCCATACATATGTGAAAGAAAGTTTTGTCGATAATCTCATGCATTCTACTTTGTGGAGTGCAATTGTACTGAACTCCATGTCATAATGTATGATGAGAGTATCAAAGAACGAACAATCTCTGCAGTTAGGAAACACAGTTGTGAGGGAGGGGAAGACAGACTGACTGAGAGGTGGTGGATAGCACAGAAGAAAAATGAGACAACTTGAATGTGAGCTTGTAAGAAGCAGAGTGAAAATGAGAGTACATAAACCTGTACGGGTGCGAGATGCTAGATAGAGAGAGCATGTTTGTGCTCGCCTCTTTCACTCTGTGTTAAATGTCCTTAAACAAGGAGTGTCTCGCTGTTCAGTTCCATCATTAAATTAGGTGGGGACAGGGAACAAGGCAGTATAATAAGTGGCAGTTAAATGTAATCAAAAGACCCAGCCAAATCAGACAAAATTATTTATGCTGCCTGTTTGGACAACGTGTGACTGTCTAGGGCAATACATGAAAGTTATTTTCTAGAACCGGCTTATTCGACACTGAACAACACAATGTCCAGAACAGCAAGGATAATGGTCTCTCCCATCTCCTCCCTCTGGTGCCACTCCAGGCCCTCCAGTCCACGTTCCTGCCAGGCCTTTGAAGTGACCAGCATGACTGGCTGGTTTTTTCTTTTTCATCATTGACCGCTGAAACACTTGCTACTTCATGTTCCATTGAAAAAGTCCATCACAACTTTTAGCATTATAACAGCAAACAAGATAGCATCCTTCCAGTTTCAAAATTTAACAGTGATCACATCACACTATGACAAAAATATGGCATCTGTGTGTATGCGTGCCTGCATGCGTGTGTGCGTGCGTGCATGTGTGTGATCTCTGTATATAGTTGTCTCACAACATGAGCAAAACCTTCCGTCTTCATTCTGGTCAGTGTCTTGCACTCATATTGATTTCAGCTCAGATCACTCCTATTCAACTCCACAGGGAGTGGGAGTGCACAAGCATGCAAACACGCACACACAAACATATTGAACAGTGACAGTGTTACAGCTGAAGTAATCTAACTGGCGATCAGTCATTCAATGGATTTAAACAGCCAACTATATGCATGTATATATGTGTAATAGTGATAATAAGAAAGGACAGTTTTAATAGCGCCCATCCTAACGAAGCAGAGTTACAGGGTGCTTTACAAGGTTAACAAATCAATAAAACATACACAGGACACACACTCTTCTGCGTTCGCAAGTCATAAACATACGAAAGCACTCTCATGCACGCTCTCACACACAGACACACTGGCAGACAGTGTCACGTATACAGACACATACAACGTATAGCATGGTGAAACAGCTCATTCGTACTGAAAGGAAGTGTGCATGTGACAAGTAGCAATTTAATCATATTTCAGGTGGTATTTTGCACCTGGCATTTAAACAGATGCGGGCGGAAAAAAGAGACAGACAGACAGACCGAGTCAACTGAGTTATAAACAAATGTTGACAAAAAAGTAAAAGCAGGCGAATACAAGAACTTATTTTCTAAGTTTAATGTAACTTTTCACATAGCTCATTAACATGACAATTAAAGGCAGCCAGGTCTATTCACATTTGCCCATTGCTTCAGTTTTGGTGACAAGCACAGCAACTCATTCATTCTCTCTCTCTCTCTCTCTCACACACACACACACACACACACGCACATGCACACGCACACACACACACACACACACACACTCACACTCTCACATACACACATATACACACACACATACACATGCACAGACATCCACACAGGGAATATGGGACAGATAAACATAGACCTGTCACAAAGCTTGTCCAAAAGCACATCACACACTATCTAAAAACGCAAACTATTAAAAAATCACTGAACACACTTTTTTCTTAAGAAACTTCAGCTATGCACAAAGTATGTTCATACATCTTTTTTACAACTCTCCCCTATACATAAAAAATAAACCTCTTATTTAACAAGAAAAACACAGAGATAAACCCTAGCAAATATAACTTCAGAGATGCAGAATGAAAAACTCCACAGCAAATTAAAGTCAGACAATGATGAACACTGCAGGCAGTCTGTCAGCGTGCTTCAACCCATGACGAATTATTGCTCATAATGAATCTTTACCCATCAAAGGGAAAGAATAATTCATCACTCATCAGAGCAACACTACAGCACTTATATTTCTACATTTTAAAAAAATGACCAAAAAAAATCAAAAACAAAGTAAGGCCATTGACGTAACGCAAAAACCTTCCTTTTCTAGTATCTTCCACGCTCCTCTCTTTTACACCTAAACTTCACTAAAATAAACTTAACCCTTTCACTGCCACAGTAGCTGAATGCCTGTTTGCAGGTAGAAGGCCAAGAGAACTATGAGACTCTGTTTTTGTTTGTGTATTTTCTTACAGGTTTCCTTTCTTGCTCAAACAGTTCATGGAATAGAATTATACACAATTGTCTTTAGGAAAATGTTTATATGATAACCACCGGTTTCCTTGCTCAAAAGTTACAGCCATAAAAATCTAGTATCCCACAGTAGTTCTGCTGCACACCTGGCTTTGCTTGCAGCACTGGAGTAACTGGCAATGAAAGGGTTAATGTGTTCTGTTTGACTAGGAGTTGTTCTTGGGGTTTTTTGTTTGTTTTTTTTTTTTTTTCTGAAAGATCACCCATTTCATAAAATCAGAAAAAGTCAGTCTTGGAGCGTTGGTTATCTCCCACTGGTTTTTGCGAATACTGGAAGTGAAATAACCTCCACATTTACTCAGGGGAGAGCATGACTAACCCTCCGCCAAGCATAGAGCACTGACCACCTGGAAACCTTTCAAAAAAAAAAAAAAAAAAAAAAAAAAAAAAAAAAAAAAAAAAAAGAAGAAGAAGAAGAAGAAAAAAGATAAAATCAAATCTGTTTAATGTTGAAAATGCCTGAACAGCTTGTTTTCTTTTTGCCAAGAACAGTTTGTGGTCTTTGTTTTTTCAAAGTCATGAGTTAACAGTTGTTTCTATTGTCAGTCCGAAGTCACGCTGTAACATTTCTCTTGTTTTCAACATTAACACGTAGATTTTGAAATTTCACAAAGTTGCACACAAAGTTTGTTGTTTGATTTTCAGAAGTCAGAGCAGTCCATGGCAACAGATATCTTCCTGGTGCCACTCCACCATAACCACCAAAGAGTGGTCAGTTGAAATCACACAGCAATGAATGCCACAACGTGCCAAACTCTGGACTTGTAAAAGCTACATATTACAATGAACCTGCCTGCTATAAACTCATGCCAGCTGGCATAACTTTCAGCATGGTCAATCACTCTCACTACATCTTTAAACTGCTCACAGGACAAAGAACGTTAATCGATAAATGGCATGCTGTGAGACGCACCCACACAGCAGGAGGAGGGGGCTGAAGGAACTAAAAATGGTGATCTGACAGTTGACGACAGCAGCCCTGGTGCGGAAGGAAAACAGGGTGGGGTAGGGAAGAGCTGCCACTGCTAGTGCACCCGAGTCAGTTCCTCCACAATCTTCACCAGGTCGTCTGAAGTGAGGTCCCTCTTCATTCCGCTGCCGTCGTCAATCTGCTCAGAACAGGGATTCTTTCACAGAATTTTGTTCAGCTTCCTTGTCGCCCCAGTTCATAATCAAAACATCAGAAAGGTGTGTGTGTGTGTGTGTGTGTGTGTGTGTGTGTGTGCATGCTCACATGTATGCCTGAGAACTTCTCTCACCACATTATAACATCGTGTGAAAAAGCCTTGCATCTGACATGACACCATAGCAACATGCTCATGTACTCTACTGTGCCCCCTCTCTCATGAAACTGCTTCAATATATTCTATAGCGGATGCCCTCACCACTGCACTCTCTTCCCTCCATGTTCTTTCCCTCTCCCCACCTTTCCATGTTTACACCTTCTCTGCTTCTGTTTTACCACTTTCTTGTGTAGGCACGTCTACCTTCTCTCAACACATTATAACCCATTGCAATTTAAAGCAGCCTTAGTTTTTGAACAGTTCTCTGCTTTTAAGCAGCCTTAGTTTTGAACAGTTCTCTGCTTTCCAAATCCTTTCCCCCTTACTCCCCAACCTGCCATGTTAAAAACTTTTCTGCTTCTCTTTTCATTTCCTTTTGTGTGTGTGTGTGTGTGTGTGTGCAAAAACTTCTTTCACCGTACTATACCCTGTATCAATATGAAATAGCCTTAGTTTCAAATATGGGAACACTAAAAAGCATCTCTGGCCATTAAACATGTAATTTGTCACAACAGTTGTAATCTGTCATAATAACTGTAATTTGTCACAACAGTAAGAACGCTAACAGCGTTCTACTGACATACATTATTCACTGCAGGTAATGGGAGGATGCTGATCAACCCTAATAAAAAACCGTTCGCCAATTATGATGTAAACCACAAAACACTGCTTAGTGGGCTATCTGTTAGAATTTAGACACACAAATGGAAGCAAAATCCCCCCCACCCCACCTCAATCCCCCTCTCCTCCTGCCACTAAAACACCACCAATGATGAGAAAGACAGGAAAGACAGCAACAGCGGGGCATTCTTCTCACTCCACTCACATGTAGGCCCTGCACCACTTCGGCCATCTTGTCACGACTCAGGTCCAAAAAGCTCTCAATCAGATCACCGTCAATGAACCCCTGCGACCCCTCAGTCTTGCGCTCTGTGTGGAATGAGCGCCAGCTGCCCATCGTCAAGGGCCATAGGTTCCTTGTATCATTTCACATACACAGGGTCATACAGACTTTCATGAAAAAAAAATTAGGGCCTTTTAGGGCCTTTTTTTAGGGCCTAAAATTTACAAAACAGGGCCATCAGGGCACAGGAAAATGCTGAAAAGTGCTCACCCACTGCCTCCCACAGATGCCATTTTCTCCAATACACCACTCCATTCAGCAAGCACCTAATCACTTTCTGGTATGAATCTTGTCAATTCTATGTCCATACGAAAACAAACAAATCTTTTACAATGGCTAGAGTAAACACAGTGTTCTTGCAGCACACACAAGGCGGAAGTCTTAGGAATACAAGTCACAAGATGAAGAAAAAAGTAGGCCTATGCTTTCTTTCCACCTGACGAACACTAGTAACAGCTGCCTTGTCCTTGATTGACTAGCGCACACTGCCTCTGGTTGAAGGACAGAACAGTCCAGTGCTCAAGTCATCCTCCTATTTGTCCCCTTGGAAATACTTTTGATTTATTCCAAGGCTACCTTTTACAGTTGGGGCTGCTGTCCTCATTCCCTTGTCAATTGGTCAGCTTCTTCATTTCCATATATAGTGCAGTATGAAGGTGTTCACTGGATGGGAGTATTTTCAGTAACCTAGAAATGGTAATCATTTTAGATCAGTAGTACCATAGGATGATGACTATTGTTATATAAGTGGAAAAAATGTAGTGGTAATGGTGCAAGTTTGGGGGGATAAAGGAAAATATCAATGACCTGTGGGTGATGCTCATTGGCATGGGTGGGATCCATAGTACTGTAGGATGATGGTCATTGTGGTAAAGTGGAATAATAAGGTGGCATTAGTATAATATTGCAGGTTGAGAAGAGAGGGTGGAGGGGGGTAGGGGTAGATGACTGATGGGTGATGATCATGTATGATTTGAGATAAACAGTACTGTAGAATGATGATAATTGTTGTACAAGTGGGATAATGTGGCATTGGTGTAAAATGCTGGTGGGGAATGGGGGAGGTGTTCAAAGATGGGGGGATGATGATCATGGTCAAGGTGTAGGTATGATCCACAGTGGTGTAGGATAATGGTCAATTTTGTAAAAGGAGTAGGATAGTGTATTGGCAAGTACGTTAATGCCAGTGGGGGAATAAAGAAAATGATCAATGACTGATAGATGTTGATCACTGAGATGAGATCTACAGTACTATAGGGTGGTGACCATTGTCGTAAGTGAAATACTGTGGTGGCATTGATGTAGTAATGCGGTGGGGGGGGGGGGAAAAAAAAAAGGAATAAATTTGATGACTGATGGATAATTGGTCATTGTAAGTGGGACAAACAGTGATATAGGATGATGATCATTGCCATAAGTGAAATAGCATGACAGCATTGGCATGATAATGCCAGTTGAGTTTAAAAAAAAAAAAAAAAAAAAAAAAAAAAAACCCCGGGGGGGGGGGTCAATGATCAATGACTGATTGATGGTGATGGTTGTCACAGGTGAAATCATCTCTGTCTCACGCACACACGCATGCATGATACATGCACGCACACACATGTACATACACACACACACACACACACATACATATGCAAAAAAAAAAAAAAAAAAAAAAAAAAAAACGATGGCATACACAGGACATCTTATGAGTGGTGGTAATAATGATAGTGGTCATATATGGGAATCTGTGTTTTAAAAAAAAAAAAAAAAAACATACCCCCTCCCCCCACCCCGGCAAACACACATACATCTAAGCATACCTATATATATGTAGAGGGGAGACACAAGTCCCTTAGTATACTTGTACACTGAGGGGTGGGGTGGGGGAATAATGTGGACAAAGGAAAGGAAGTGGGGGGTGGGGGGGGGGGGGGGGGGGGGGGGGGGGCACTGCAAGTTAATGTGGTGTGAGTGGGTGTGTAATTTTGTGGAATATATTGTGGGTTGCAGTTGAGGTGGTGGACTGGTGTAATCATGTAGTTGTGTTAGGATGCTGGCTGGTGATTCAGATATGGGGGGGAAAGGAAAAGAGCGGGGGTGTTAGAGGGGCAGTAGGGCCAAACGAAGTTGCAGTAAAGCACTAGAACTCGTTGAAGGACCAGCAACAAAGTGCTTTTCTGTGCAAAAACTTGTTGATGTACTAGTACTACTTGAGGCTTGCCCACTGTCACCATCTTAAAAAAAAAAAAAAAAAAAAAAAAAAAAAAAAAACTATTTAAGGACACTGCCGCTGTAGCACTAGCCTTCTCCAGGTCTGAATGTTTCTTCCCTTTTGGTGGTGAGTCTGAAGGGCCTTTTCACCGATTTTCCCCAAGCTGAAACCCCTTCTTACAAAAACTACAATAGAACCGATATTTGTCCAAGTTATCTTGGCGAAGCCAGAGTTTATATTCAGATTTATCAAGCCACAGATCTGAAAAATAAGCACTTCCCCATGTTTCTGAGTGAAAATGACGAAATCTTATAAAGAAACTCCCAATGAAATGTCAAATTTCGTTGAAAAACGAGCTGTGGTCTTGCTCGTTTCTACACATGGAAAGTCCAAGATGGCGGACAGCATAGTTACTTTCTCATGGAGTTACTTCCCTTGAACGACTTTACACCATGATCGATCAGTACTGATTCGGCATTTACCTATTATGAAAATCGGTTTTTGTTTTCTTTTCTGATCATTCTTCTTTGATGTTGGGGCCCCTATTTTTTGCCTTAAAAGTTTAGGGCCTTTTAGGGCCCTGTGCGAACCCTGCATACAGCGTTCATAGTGGGCCTGTATAATTCCACATACAGCATTCATAGTGGGCTTGTATAATTCCACATACAGCATTCATAGTGGGCTTGTATAATTCCACATACAGCATTCACAGTGGGCTTGTATCATTTCACATACAGCATTCATAGTGGGCTGTATCATTTCACATACAGCGTTCATAGTGGGCCTGTATAATTCCACATACAGCATTCATAGTGGGCCTGTATCATTTCACATACAGCATTCACAGTGGGCCTGTATCATTTCACATACAGCATTCACAGTGGGCTTGTATCATTTCACATACAGCATTCACAGTGGGCTTGTATCATTTCACATACAGCATTCATAGTGGGCTTGTATCATTTCACATACAGCATTCATAGTAGGCTTGTATCATTTCACATACAGCATTCATAGTGGACTTGTATAATTCCACATACACTATTCATAGTGGACTATCTCTTCCCCAGTTCTCTGTTGCACAAAATGAGAAGTAGGGAAGTGAACATGATGAAGGAGGATGGGGGTGTGAGGAGCATGGGGTGGGAAGAACGTTAAAAAAAAAAAAAAGAAAAAAAAAGCCTTAAAATAAATCACTGTATACAGTAAATAACATGCATCTTGTATGAAAACATAGATACATAGACCCTATGTCTGACTCCTGACATGAGATCATACTGAAAGTTGAATGAACGCACTTGTCATGCTTCTTTAAGATATGCATGATTTGTCTCACAATTCTCCAACATATGATCCACACCACTGGAATTATAGTAGCAGACTCAAAGAAAGTGCAAAGGCAGTTTCTCTTGAACCCACAAATAAGTTTTATGGAAAAAATTGCTGAGGCAGTCCCTCTTGAATCAGTATATAACTAATTTAAGTTATACTGAAAAAAATGCAAAGGCATTCTCTCATGAATCCACAAATATTATTTGAAATAACTAAACCGAGTCATACTGAAAACTGTGCGAAGCCGTCTCTCTTTAATCCACAAATAACTCGTCCAAGTTACAAGAACCCTCCTTGAATGTCCCTCCACTTCAAGAATTCAAATCAAAGCAATGCACAGAAACAAAAGGCAAGGGCTTGATGACCATGGTCGTCATCCAGTGGCAACACACAAAGGATACAAGGAGTGTTCAATTTTTCCCACACTCTTGATCAGGTTGGCCAAGCGTCCCTGCACCTCCATCAGGAAGCTGAAGAACTCCTGGGGAATCTGGGCCACCAGACCTGTTCACAAAAGCAGCCAACCATCAGTGCAATGCCCAGCAATACAATTGAAATCATTTCTGAACCCTGCATACATATACATACATATCTTTCTCAAGTTTCCAGCAGATACAACAATAAGACTAGAACATTTAGGGAGAGGGCAGACCTCCGCCATGGCCAAATCAATCCTGGATCCACTCTCTGATCAGGATCCCCACTGAAATTTCAATGGGCTACATTCCCTCTGTCCACCAAGTTTAATACAAATCAGTTCTGTCTGTCGTTTTTCACATAATCTTGCTAACAGACAGACAGACAGACCAAAACGCATAGCTGAAGACACAACCTCTTCGGAGGTGACAATTATCAACACTCAAAATGCCCATCTACTTCCATTCTCATCCAGTGCACATGAACACAAGTAAGAACGCATGAGAGCAGGATATCCCCTCTCCACATTTCCTCCCTCTGTGACAAATTCTTGAACAAAAGAGAGTGAATGCATAAACTAGTAAGGCAGTTGTCCTGATGAATTAGACACAGGAAAAAAATGTTTTTCATGGTCAAAAGGCTGTAGATGTTGTTACCTAAACATCATGAAGAAAGACAAAGTCTACAATATCTGTTCAACATCTCTGATCCATTGGGCATCACTGGTAATGACCACCATTCATGGCCAAGCAATTCTTTAGAAAGGTAGAATTAATGTGAACAACGAAAGACAAGACAAAAAAGATGGAGAAAGCAGCAGAGGCTGAGGACAGAATTACAGGAAGGAGAATGAAAAGAAGTCAAGGTGATGAGAAGAACCAGTAATCTGCTTCAGGAACTAGAACATCCACACAAGCAACATGGCACACAGTCACAGAGATAAGACAAAGCAAAAGGTAAAACTGATCAGTAAAGGGAAGGGACCAGGAGGCAGAGGAATAGGCCAAAGGTCAGAATGGATGTCGACTAACCCACAGCCCCATGGATGGTGCCAATCAACACAGAGTTGTGAATGGGGGTCAGACTCTCCCCTGCATGTTGCATCACCAGGGAACCTGCAACAACATGCATATTATGATGATGAATACACTTACTTTATCAACACAGAATCTGCAACAACGCAAATGGGATGAATGAATATCGCCAGTTTGATTATTTTATCAACACACTGTCAATTTTCATCATCAAGGAATCTGTAACTACACTATCTGATAAATAAAAACAATTACTTTATAACCCTGGACCCAGCAGCAATATGCAGGTGATCAATACATAAGGTTACTTCATTACAAAAGAACCTGCAAGACCACATCCAATAAATAAATACAATTACTTAATCACCTGAAAATCTGCAACAATACAGACTTGATAAATACAGTGAATTCCTCATTGCTGCTCAGAACCAGTGACCTCTGAGAACAGAACAGCACGAACACCTGTGACTAACGTTAACACTGCACCCACAAAACCACCAGCTCAGCAAGGCTTATCCATCTACGGTATTGTAATATGAAAAAAAAAATGACCTGGAGAGGAAGGACAGCGAAAGAAAACCTGTGCAAGCTGTGTATGACTTGTTTCCAGCAGTCGCACAGAAAAAAGCAACCTGCTTTCTTTCTCTTGAAAATGTGACTTGTATACTGTGCTCATTACAAGACTGGATGACAGAAGAGTCTTCTCCCTTCAAACAATAAGAAACATTTAAGAGAAGCCATTAAAAAGTTGGGGTTTTTTTCCCCACTGAAATGCCTAAAAACATGCTTATTCATGCCAGGCAATGGTATTTCTGCAATATCATGCTATTTTGAACAGTCTTCAACAGGCACTGTCAGATACCAGCAGCACAACACATCAGCCATGCACTTCATTAACCTGTGCAGGCTAACTGTTCTAGTGAGAGAGGCTGTGGCATAATAAAGTACGCCAACAATCACCGTTTTCATATAATGATGTGACTCACAGACACATGAAGTCTTCACAATGCGACAACTTTATATATTGTTAGGTCTGCCTACAGGATGGCTCTGACACAGTTGAAACAACAGCGCCACCACCATGCTCATCCTACAAACACCCTATTGAACTTAGTGACACTTCCACAAGACTTCGCCACAGGCATGGAAACATGGCAAAAAGATTACAGGATGACTTTTGGGCAGTGGGATTGATAGTGATCCATGAGGCTCTCTACCAAAACATAGATACACACAATTTTCTGCATCTGCACTTTAAACACAACTCAGCAACACACACACACACACACACACACACACACACACACACAGTGTACCCATACACTACAGGAAAACATGTAAAATCTCTCTCTTTCACACACACACGCAGAACGTACCCATATACCAACTGCATAACACACAAAATCATGTGCACACATACAGAGACACAGACACAGACACTCACGCACATTGAAAATGGAACAAACATGACCTGGTTGAAAAACGTTGACAAATTCCCCATAATGGAACAAGCCAACTTCTTGCAGCTGGGAACGTTCTTCATCAGTGGCAGCAGCACTGCAAACGCAACTAAGCCTCTTCAACATATGTTAAAGTCGACCTGAACATCATAGTTGTTTACATCAAGAAATCAAAAAAGAGAACAGACCTGTGGTTCTGTGTATGTTAAACGAAATGCTCCGAGTGTGACATAACTAACAAAAGAAATCGAAGTTTCATAACTGCTTACTATGTGACATGACTGCATTTTTGTTTTTCAATAACTTGATTTGTTAGTAATGAAATTTCATCAAAATAGCTGCGGAAAGATACAGACAGATCCTAACAAAAAACAACAACAATAACAACAACAAAAGACAGCAGATTTATGTTTACTGAATATAAATATGAAAAAGAAAACAACCACTCAAAAATACACATGTTTACTGAATATACATATGAAATAGAAAATACTCTGAAATACACATACTTATCCATTAGTCCTCTTAATTGGGCTACCATCATATTATCGACACTGACACTTCTAATTTCAAATCTAGTTTCTGAAACAGACACCTTCGCATAAGTAAAGTCGGTCATAATATCCCTGACTAAAAGTGTCTGCTTCTGTATTTGTGCTTGCTTTTAATTAAACACCTTTCGTTTACACTCTCAGGAAATGATTCCTGTATTCATGACTGTATACAGTTTACTCAGTCAGGATCCGAAAACTGTACGCCATTTTCAGTCCCTTTGTTTTCTGAGATTTTTTCCCCCTCCAGTTTCTGTCTTCTGGTGGTACCAGTCATTTCTCACAACATCCTTGATATCCAGCTGGTGCCGTTGTCTAATGACTGCTGGTGATTTGTTGTACAATCAGTAATCACTGTATGAATTGAATTTTTTTTTCTTCACAGCCTATTTTCATAAACCAAAACCTACTTCATTGTTTGGCCCATAAATCACTAATGTGAAGAAAAAGACTGAAAGTTCATTTTCATATCAGCATTGTTAGTATTATTCCAACAGAAGAAAGAGTACCCACAATAACAATATAACACAAAAGGAAATACTGTGTAATTACCAAGACAGAGACCATTAATTCTTACCTGTCCTTCTGACAGGTGAAAAGATTGTAAGAGTTTTCTGCACCCAGGAAGTTGTCATCATCCAGAATCTCTATGGCCGTCATCCAGTTAGGATTGCAGTCTCTGGCGATCTGTAGTAATGACACACCACAGTCAGTTCTGGTTATACCGCACTATCAACAGACCATGCTCTAACACTGTGGGACTGCCTAGTGTGTAGTTGGTAAGTCTTAATTCTCATACTGTTCAAGTGCTTTTCTTACTAGCCCTGCCATGCTCTAAATTCTGCTTACAAAGCTGTGATAACAACTCTGTAAAATTTTAATGCATCCTCAGTCCTGATGCTTTAGGTGTACTCTGTATTGTAAAGGTCATTCAATACTTAAGTTGCCATACCATGATTTTCACAATCATTCTGGTAATGAAGAAATTTATTTGTTTCTCTCTGTCATCTGCCTTTTTCTCGTAACTACTGTCCCTTTCAAATCATTCTCATTATACAGGAACCTGATTTTTTTTCAACCTTATTAAAATTTGTATGTTGACTATACTAATCATACTGTTTCACTATCATCATTATCATCCCCTACCTCTTCAAGCTGTCCTTCCCGCTGTTTGTAGGCAAGCAAGGTCACCGATCGCATGAGGTCTCCCACAAGCACAAAGTCACCTTTGACCTTGACGTACAAAGCAATGATGTTGTTGAAGTTGCTGCATTCCAGTCGAAGCTCTTTTTCAGCTGTCCACTCAAACAGCCGCACCCTGGTTGACAAAAATGGAATGGAATAAAACATGACTTATAAGCAGCCAAATTTATCAGGAAAAGGATATGCATAGAGAGTTTGGTCAGCAAAAATGGACTGGTATGTCCAAGCAGATCCCTTCAATTATCTGAAATCCCCTGCCTCCTACCCCTCCATCTCTCATTGGGAGCTGAACATACACAATTCTGAATTATGGAGTTTCTCAGTATTATGGATATTTCATACAGTATATCAACTTCTTCATCTACTTACTTTCATGCTTATTTCTAAAAGGTATTCTGGGACAGCCATCTCTTGTTTGCCAATCGTCTACTGCCTTTTTGCTTTCCTCTAGCTAAGACACTGATTGCAAATAGATGTCTACTTTCACTTTTGTTTTCCTCTCCCAGAAATAAAAATAAAGTTTAGTTTAGGCGTGTTTTAAAACCTAATCATAGCTCTGACAAATATACAGGAATTTCACTACTAAATATAGCTTTATGATATACTTACCTATCCAAACAAATTCATCCTAGCATGGTGTGGATCATCACCATATTATCAAGATCCTTAAAAAAAAAAATGTATGGAGAAGAGAGTTAACCATGCCTCCATAGCCGATTAGGCTGCAAGAAGCTGTTTGAATTGTGTGGTTCTTGACAGAGCATTTGCCAAGTGGTCACTGGAGGCTAGATCTTCCAGAACTTGTGGCAGACTCCACTTGGAGCGCCTGCTGGATCCAGTAGCTCCCTAACAAGCAGCGTGCAACTAGCTCTGAACTGAAAGGTCATGGCTGATGTCAAGGCCCTCAAGTCTGAAGTTTTAGCAGTGGCCTGACGGCTGACCTGAAATGACAGGGTGACAGCACACACACATCCCTCTGTGGTCGGGTGAGCTATACACAACATTATTCCCAATCTCACTGGTCCACACCTCTTCATAGCTCTCAGCTTCCTTTCTAATGAAGGTCCTCCACACAAAAAATGGATACAACATTTGGTTGGATAGGTAAGTATGAGGAAAAAGTTTCACAATAGACTGCTGTGCCCTGAAAGCTCCCAGGTCCTATTTTATCAGTTTGCTGATATAATGTGATATCTTTGGACAAGATGTCTGTTGTATAGCAATTTTTCTTAATTTTTTTTTTAGAATATACTATATCTTTCAGCAATGCTCTTTCAAATACACAAATGTCATTAACAACAAGCCAGCATGCAATACCACCATCCATCCACCACCCTGGTCCGATTGCACTTAGCCTATAGCAATGGTTGCTGGGCCTGCCCATGCATGCACCTGGACTCTGAATCAATGCACACACAAATCTACTCACACTGCTGTTGACACTGGCCAGGAGCTTTCCATTGAACTCCTGCATAGAGTAGGCTGCTCCCTTGATCTCTGTCTCAGCAACCTGAAGCAGCTTCCCTGCAACATCACCAGCAGCCAGATCATCTCTAGGACACTGAATGTCGCTCATGTGCAACAATCTGGAAGTAACAGCAACTACACGTTTCCTTGGAAAGTAAAAATTAGACAGTTATATTTTCTTCAAGGAAAATTATGTATCTGTATGTCACTGCAAAACCTTATCCACCTATGCAAAAGTTTCAAGAATGAAACCTATGCACTTACCTCCTAACACATTCAAGCTTTTCATCACTCTGTTACTGAACCCAAGTAGAATGTAGACAATCTTGTTACATTCATGACTCATGTTAAGTTGATCACAGGAGAAAGAACCAAACTTTTATCTTCTACCCCACTGATCCCTTCACAGCAATCCACCCCCCCCCCCCCCCCCCCCCCCTTCCCCCTTTCCGCAACTGTTCCTCCTGCCTCCCATCCCCATGGGCTATGATTTACCATCAGAGTAATGGAACATGATGAGCCGCCCGCTCTTTGGTTCTGCTTCCTCAGGATGGATGAAGGCAGTGCCCACGATGTAGTATGTGTTGGAGTCCTCTCCCAGCCTGGCAGAGATCAGGCTGGTGGCACACTCATTGGCCAGCAACTGATGGGCATGTAACACTGACAACAGATGACACTTCGGGTTATAAGACTGAAGATTGTGTAGGGGTTAATTGTAAACCTGTCATGGTAACTCATTTCTGCCTTCCTATACTGATACTGTAATGTCTGTGGATGACTTTGTGCCTCAGAAATGGGTCTTCATTCCCACATGAGGACTCAAATCAGCAGATAATCTGCCTGCCTACTCATCCTTTCAGACATGACGGAAGAATTCATCATCATTATGAACAGTTGTAAAGCACTACAAGCTACACAATACACAGAGAAGTGAACTTGACAAATCATTAATTACTCTATCAGGATAAACAGATGCCTTAATCTGAAATATACAGACTTTACACATGGAAGAATCCCGAGTTTCATTTGAACACAGAAAGACCATAAGGTTAAAAAATACTTTAGGGACAGATCGGATCACACTCATTAGACAACCAAGCAGAACTCACCTTCAAAGGTGTGCTGATCAATGACGAGCAGGGAATGCACCTCCTGGTCCTCCCCGCTGGCCGCATCACTCATGTCCACCGCGGCATTTCCTGAGGGGCCTAGTGATTTAGACCCAGAGCAGCTACTGATGTTCTGAGCCTGAAAAAAGCATCACCAACACTTTCACTGCTACATCTACGTTACCTGTTGCTTAAAAGGAAAAAAAAAATGGTCCCCCTTTCTTTCCTAACTAAAACTACCTGGAATTTTCAAAGATTCTCACACAAATGCACACACACACATGCATGCCACCTGAAGGCATGCCTACATCCTGAAGACAAAAGAAAAAATCATAACTGCAGAGGGGTGGAGTGAATGGTGTGATGCAAGGTAGGGAAAAAAGTAAATACATGATGTAGAGCAATGCTTTCACATTACAATGTAACGTATTTGCTGCTTTCAAATATATCTTCAACAAGTTTTAATCCAGATTTCCTATCATCTTTGGAAAAACATCAACACATGGGAGAGGTGCTCTGAAGATTTCCAGCAACACAAAAAGGAGGAAATCCACTGAAAGAGAGGAAATTTAACACACTTTACTACTGTAAAGCACACGTGGCTTTCACACAGGCGAGGAAAAAAAAACTATGGTGTATGCTGTGCCAAACAACTATGTTATTTTGCTTGTAATACTTTTATCAATTTCACAGTGCTCCTGCTTCATTACTCCATAAACCAGCATGTCAATTTTTAAAGATTAAAAAACAAACAAACAAACAAGGAACATGGTAGCTCTGATCACTATGTGACAGTAATGGATATGTTTGTTACTATTTGCTCCGTTGCTGGCAAAGTCAAAAATGCCTTCAGGTAAGTAAGAGCTCACCATGAGCTGGGTGTTTTTCCACTGCTGTGTACAAAAGTACTAAGCCACAACAAAAAAGACCATCATTGCTGTGTACAAAAGTACTAAGCCACAACAAAAAGACCATTCTGATGCAATGGTAAGTCTTCCAGGGCTCCTAAAGCTGTTGCATTTAAACAATCCTGAGACCTCCAGCATAGCAATTCTAAAAGGTCCTGGAATTCCCGAGCCACAATTCCAACAGTTCACAGACTCCCAGCATGGTCACTCTATGTCTGAAGGTGTGACTATTCAAGTTTCCACTGCTTTTTCTGTTTAGCTTTCTTTCCTTTTCATCAAAAGGCATCCAGGCCATTACATAACACACGCACACATTCTCTCTCTCTCACACACTAAGAAAAAAATGTACACCCAACGCATTCAACTGTCTGTGCGTGTGTGTGTGTGTGTGTGTGTGTGTGTGTGTGTGTGTGTGTGTGTGTGTGTGTGTGCACGTATGTGCACGTGTGTGTGTGTGTATGTGTGTGTGTGTGTGTGTGTGTGTTGTGTGTGTGCACATGTGTGTGTGCACGTGTGTGTGTGTGTGTGTGTGTGTGTGTGTGTGTGTGTGTATTATATCTCAATATCTATATCTATACATCTCTATATATACATATATATTGATTGACCTCTCTCTCTCTCCATATATATGTATATATATGGTGGGGGGGGAAGGTGAGGGGGAGGAGTGGGGGGGGGGGGGGGGGGGGAGCCCTGCTTTTTTCCCTTTTTGCGTCTTTTCTGCACGAACTGAGACACTGATTACAAAGATCATCAGCGCACAGGTTCCAGTGCATTGCACTAAGCGACTCACTGACCTGTGTACTGGCACTGGGGCGTGTGGGGCCCGACCCAGTGGGACCCGTGCCTTCAGCCATGTCCAGCCTCATGGAAATCACCCCAAACGTCTGGGGACGCTTCTTGGTAGGCTATGCGTCTGCACATCACATCGTAACACTTTTCTTTTGATTTTTTTTTTTTTTTAATGGCTGACATAAACGAGAGCAGTCATATCTGTATCTACAAAACCACCATAATATGAAGCTTTCAAATCTATCAATTCATGTTGTTTAATTAAAGCCCAGATGAACACATGTAGCTGTATCAGAAACTATCATCTCATTAAAGCCAATTCCTTACGCAGTGTTACTGAACCGGATTTTTTCAAACACACAAAAATTGCTGAACAATCTTTTCTCAATTAAATCACAAATCAGCTGAAAAAATATTGGTCTCTTTCAGGGTTTCAAAAAATCCCATCTGGTGACACATATCTGGTACATGGTTTTCATGGAGTCTGCTGAAAAGTGTTTATGTCCGACATCATGTAAGTCCCAACAACTTGAAAGAACATGTTCATCAGTGAGTGGTACATGGACTGCAACACATAGCTTCTTCAGCATTTAGAAGATTCAAGACAGTGTAAAAGAGTGGTCTTGATGTAAATGGTTTCTTCACTGCAGCCACCAGGGGCAGATAGTAAAGACTCATTCAGATTTGAATGGATCTGAAACAGTCTGTTATCCATCAGCACACTGAAGTCCTCTTGACGGAAGTCTCTGACATAGGTCTGAACTTTGTTTTCAGATGAGAGTGAGGATGAAATTTAAGCTAGTAAAAAAACAATACAGCAAGACATTCCTCTTTTTCACGCTAACATTTTTCTCTCACAAAAAATACTGATTTTTAAATGTGGCACTCTTTCCTGCATATTTCTTCTTTTTTTTTTTTCCTTTCTAGCTTCAAAATTTTCACTTCTGCAACTGTTCAACTGTTCAAATGATTTTTTTTTTTTTTTCAATGGTACCATCCTCCATGCCTATTCCAGCACTTTTCCTGCGAGCTTCCCCATACAGAGTCACACCCAAGCCTTTCCCATCATAACCTCAACAACTGCAGTCCACAAGCAAACAATCAACTCTCGATCATGTCATCATGAACCACCCTGCCAGAGAGACACCGCATACCAATGGATGTTTGGAGCCAGTCTGCCACATTTCCCCATCAGCTAAGGTTTTTTTTTTCCCTTTTCTCTTTAGCTGTATCTTTCATTATGTTCAGTCCCTCATTGCCCCCCCCCCCCCCCCCCCCCCCCCCCCCCCCTCCTCCAACTGCCCCTGATAAACATGTCCACACATCAGCTTCATTGTTGCTTGCCCTCTGGATTCAAACTTAGAGAACCAGGGATGAAAGGGGTGGGGTGAGGTGGGCTGACGAGACAGCAGACTGGCTTTTGACTGACCAGCATTTTTTACCCCCTACTGCTTCTGTTCATGAATGTGGGGGATCACAACAAAATGCATTTTCCACAATATACAATTGCTGACGTTAACGCAACATCTTCCGGGCTTTCTTCTGCAAAACTTTATCAACCCTTGTCTCTTATGATCCACCAAACCCTAAATTTTTCAATAAAGTTTTGAAATTCTGGATCTTTTCACTGAAAAGAGTGTGATTATAAAATTGGGAAATTCCAGAAAAAAAAAACCTGTGAGACATGGCAACTATGCAACAGAAATGCTGTGTTTCTATTTCATATGAACCACATCAAACTCTATGCATGGGTTTCACAGAACTCCAAATGTTCTGGCAGCCCTCTCTCAGATGGTCAGCTCAACAACACACTCTGCCACACTAATGGCCTCCTCCTGCAAGTTCTTCTTTATGGGCTCAGTGGCAAGAGTGGTGCAGTGGTGCAGGGAACAATCCATTCCACTATCAGATCTGGACAGCATCCCATCTGTCAACTTCCCAGCCACTCATAATCTTTCTGCTAGTTCAATCCACCATGACTGCTTTGCCATTTTGCACCACCTTCACGCAACTGGACAGCTCATTCTCCTCAACAAGCTGCCTTCATGGAGGTCTCCTGCAGCAGAACCTCTCTCTGTGAAACCAAGAACTCCTGAAGAGTTCCCTCTTTGGACCTCTTCCCAGTTCTGGACTCCCCCAGAAGGAACCATTTGAGCCACTCTCATCCATCCCTTTCAACTGGCTTTACATTAAAGACGCTTTCCTCTTCTCCCTCACCATCAACAGACACAGAAAGCACAATGTGGAGTAGATGACTATGAGGGTTGCCTAAAAGACCCCTAGAGTTAACCGAGTTAAGCCAACAGAGAAAATACTGAATATGAAATATATTGAACACAAACAGAGAAACCATCAAAACGTACCTGGTGATTCGCCTAGCGGTATGGTGCGGATATGCAGTTTCTGAATTTCGTCGATCGTTCCAATCATCAGAGTGCTGTCATTTGCCAAAGCAAGACTGCAAAAACACACAAAATGCACTATCAGTTATGACAGTTCCTGCTAATGCTTGTCAGCTTGTGTTGTGCTGTAGGGTAAGGACACAAGGCAAGGGGGCGGTATTCTATGGAGTAACTTGCTGTGACATAGGTGCACCGTTGTTCTAAACTTTTATCTATAGGTCAGTAATGGTCTGGGTTTTTTTTTTTCTAAGACAAGAACCGACTTTGAAAGAGAAATCTATTGTTTTTTTTTTTTTTTTTTAAATGTCAACTAAACGTGGACAAAATGGAACAGCAGCATCACAATGTACAAATATGACTGGAGACAAATGAATCAATACACACACACAAACCAAGTCTTATGTACAAAAATCCCTGGATTGGATTTTTGCTGACAGAAGTCACTCAAATCTGTGCAAGTGTTAAAATGGTCAATAGTGTAACTGGAATAATGCAATGTTATGTAATGATTCACTTCATAACAGAAAACGTTCACTGTTAACGAGACAATGTCATTTTTACCAGCAAATTTTTTATTTACAGAAATGGTATGCTTTTTTTTTCATTTGAACAGTTAAACTATGTGCATTATTTCAAGAAAATGTATTTGAGTCCAGTCATATGTAATATGTAACCACTGATTAAAGAGCCAACAACTAAAACAACAACAAAAATTAATGATGAGTTTTAGAACAAGCAGACAGCCTGAAACTGGAAAACACTCTGAAAAAGCACAGATCAAAGACCTGGTAAACTCCAACAGCTCTTAGCTCCCACACTGGACTTAGAAAAAAAAATTGCCTCAGACAGAAAGATGGGTTAACAGCACTTCATCAATTTTTCTTTTCTAGAAGATCAAAAATAAGAAGCCAGTTAATGTTCATATTAATACAAACAGACTGAGTGGATCCGCTCTTGTCATTAGCATGAACATCAGTGACATAGGTAGCTACCACTGCTTAGACCCGTGTGACTTCATTCAGGACGGACAGTGCATTTTAAATCTCCACTTCTACAATATTAACACAGAAACAAGAACGCTGGAGTATATCTCTGGAAACTCCCACCTGTCGGGATAACCCTCAGAGTTCAGGGGGCACATGTGGTTTGACCTCGCGCAGGTTCACGTTGGAGAAGACCAGCTTGTGGTTGGAGGAGTAGATGACGGTGGGGCGGTCGGAGCAGGCGAACACGTTGGTGGTGGACATGGAGCGGAACGGACGCAGCACTGTGGGGCTGCGTGCCAAGCGTCACCTTCTTTCTTGTTGGTCAGCATACCTGGGAAACAGCAGAGTGGATCCCTCAAACTGCTGTTTCTCACAAAATTAAAACGATGAGTCGGTTAGCAGGTGATAAAGGTAGTGGGTCTGGGGTATGGGAAAGGCACCACAGTACCATGGAGAATGGGGAAAGTTACTCATCATTTTTTTTCCTCCTACCTTTAAAGAAAAAAATTACCTCTTATTATACAACAATGAAAACCCTGATAAAGATGCATCACCCCACCCCCCGCCACTAAACAATCCTTCCTTTGAATGGCAAATTTCTCTGACACATGTTTCCTCCTTTTTCCACACCCAGATTCATCTTCAAACTGACCTTACATTCCACTCATTTCCCAACCTTTCAGAGGCTGTTATAGGAAGTTCACTGTACAAAACACAGGGAAAAGAAATCAAACCAATCACTACGGTGCAATGGTCAGCCTAATGGACTTCCTGGCAAGGAGACTGAGGTTTCAAGTTCCACCAGAGGCATTTATTTGTGGAATTTCTCATCCTTGGCCCACTCCTACCCTAAGCTGAGTACACAGAAGGCTAAACTGGAAGACAAGAACCACACAGGCGAGTTTTATCCACGTAACTCTAAGAGCCACATAATGGCTTATCTCTGTGAGTGTTACTCAAATTTCCTGATCAACATTACCTACAGGTCTGGGGCTTGGCGACACTGTGATATAATGAAAACGGAACAGTGCACTACAGCTCTGCTATTCAGTCTTGAACCAAAATGGAACGCCACAGCACCACCTTCAGAATGTTGATCCCCACTCCCCATCATAACAATGTCTCAAGCTCTGTTTCCCCTTCATGCCTTGCTCCTGTGGTAGCCCCAGTTTCCATTTATCTCCATGTCAAAGCATGCAACGGTTTCTGTTCCAAAGTCATCAGTACCACAAAGTTCATGAAAACTGTCGCAAGATGAACAAGGTGGCACTCTCTAAAGAGGAAGGCTCACTCCTGCTGGCTCCTGACAAAGTTTTTGTCCTCAGCAGGGAGCTTAGCTGATGGTGTCACACACACATGTTGGATCACAACAGGCACCCCTGAACACCAATGCAGTAATTCCGCAGCACTGCAGTGCCTCCTCAAGTGGATTGCCTCACGGTAACCTAACACTGATCGCTCCCTGTGGACTACAAGTGCTGGGACAATGCCAGGACTGGCCTGGACTGGAATGTCTCTGTCGCAGCTGGTATGATGTAATGCTTCCACAAGGAACACCAAAGATGAGAAGACAAGAAAAGCAAGCAAGCAAACAACAACAAACAATGAAAAAAAAATCTGTTACAATTGATTGACTGCGCATGCACACACACAGACACACATACACACACACACACACACACTAAACTGAGCATGCAAACAAAAAGATCTGAAGGTATGTCCAATTGACAAACAGGTCTTTCCGACACTACCAACCCACTCACCTGTGAGGTGGTCAAGAGAGAAAATAGAAGAGAGAACCATCACCAAGGGCAACCAACAAGTAACGTAGTCCTTCAAAGTGGCCATCAGGGTTGACCTAGGGATGATCTCTGCAACACACAGGCATAGTTGAAAACATTACACAGAGCGAGATAACAAAGAAAGAGGAGGGCAAGACACAATAATAAACCTGAGGGTTGTCCAGTTACAATGCTGGCAATAAAATTAATAACATCAGGGAAAGTGTATGCTGCTTGGGACTAAAGAGTGTGTGTGTGTGTTGTGTGTGTGTGTGTGTGTGTGGGGAGGGGGGGGGGGGGGTGTTAGCTGAGGCCAGTGAGGCCTGTGGGGGCATTTTAAGTTTTTTTTGTATTAACCATTGAATTTGTTCTAAATAAACAAGCGTATACCTTGCTTCAGTCCAACATCTTACAGTACAAAAACTATAAACATCAAATTCAAAA
Source organism: Conus betulinus (assembly GCA_016801955.1). NCBI lineage: Eukaryota > Metazoa > Mollusca > Gastropoda > Neogastropoda > Conidae > Conus > Conus betulinus. The sequence goes on along the minus strand of JADBJO010015820.1, from coordinate 12,878 downwards.
CGAGTACATTTCACGGAACGCTACTTTTGAATCAAAACAGAACAGGGATTACAACACCACCATGAAACAATGCAACCCTATGCAATACCCAAGCGTCTATTTTCATACAATATTTTCTTTAAGATAAAAGAAGAAAGAAAGAAAAACAGGAGAAAAGAAACAAATGCAAACTAACATTTCACATTCCCCCCCCCCCCCCCCCCAAGCATGTCTTCACACTCGGTCTGATTACATGGTGGTGTGGATTAGCAAATCAGGTGTGTTTGCATCAATGGATCATAACCTTTGTTGCTGGCATTTTTTAAATTTGTAAAATCACTGAAGCTGGGAGAAAAAAATGGAAAAAAAAACAGGTTCTTTGATCAGCCTGTGTCTCTTTTTGATAACATTCTGAACACATAAAGCCAAATTTAAAGAGAGATGGGGACTTGGGGATGGGCTAGGCACTTTCCCAAAGAGGTGACCTACCTCCTCCCAGCATCACAGTGTGCAGACTCTCAAAGGTGGGCAGACGCAGGATGCGGGCCGAGATGTCCGTCCACAAGCCCACGGCAATGAGGTCCGCCCGAGTCTCTCCCTCTTTCAGAGGGGTGATGTCCAGACAGGCCACCTCATGGTCCATCGTCGTCTGCCTGTCTCAGTCGCAGAAAGGACACACCAGCATCAGCATGACTAGGTAAGGTAAAGTAATGTTGCTTATAGCCCTGCCGACTGCAAAGGGCCATATCAGGGCTGTCACTGCATCAAAGTCAACTCACAAGTCATTCTTATTAAAACAAAAACAAAGTCATTCATAAAACCCTCTAAATACACCATCTAAAATTTAGTTTTAAAATCCTCTGCAAAATCTAAGATTAGATGAGACATGTTTACTCTCTCTCAGAAATTCAAAGATCACATCAGATCGGACATCTCTGAACAAGATTTTTATGGAGTCTGCTGTAAAGTATTTATGTCTCACATCATGCAAGTCCCAACACTCTAAAAGAACATGTTTCACAATGAGTGGTACATGACATGGAATGCACCACATCAGCATGAGGAAAGCAACTTACAAATTATCGATGTTACATACAGATATACCTTTCTCTTATCTGCCCAAGCAAATGCCTTATTCTAACTGGGTGAGAACTGGCCCTGAAATAATTAGGATGTGCCACATTCACTGTGAATAACTTTCAATTTCAAAGGTCATTATTATTTCTGTTCAATGCCAAGCTGGAGAGACAGTGTCGGTCTGAATACCAGAAAATCTCCCTCTGTGACAAAACCAGTCAACTACAAGCATTCAGTTGCTGAAATTAAACTTAACAGGCTGGAATTAAACTTTATGGCATGATCACATTGTGGTGTTTCTTTGGTACGAATCATAGCTAATGTTCCTATCAATATATTTCAGTGTGTGAGAGAGAGAGAGAGAGAGAGAGAAAGAAAGAGAGAGAGAGAGAGAGAGAGAGAGATGAGAGAGTGTGTGTGTGTGTGTGTGTGTGTGTGTGTGTGTGTGTGAATTCTCCTGCTGCTCCCCCAAGGTTTTTTACAATGCTGTTTAAGCAGCAGACTGAACAACATGAGAAACCATCAGAGCTGTTTACCCCTATGTCATGTAGCTGCAATATCTCAGACAAAAACCCGTAATAAAAAAAAAAAAACCCAGTACATTTCATTATCACAATACTTTTGCAACTCTTGGAAGAGTCTGCCATTGGCATGTTAGACCGCTTCATTGCCATCTTTGACAAAGTGAAAGATACAAGGCACACTGGGAAATGTCTTCTCACTGCTTTTGATTGAAATGGTATCACACCAAACTTCACGTTTAACAGTTTTGTTTTGTAGATTTTTTTACTCCCGTAACATTTTTTTTTCCCCCCCATAATTTCTTGTAATTTTTCTTTCTGTAAAATTACAGCAAAACTGTAAGGGTAAACATGTCTGAACCATACACAATAATCAGCATGAGCCAACGCTCATTTGACAGAGACAAACTCATATCAAAACAAACCAGGTGTACAGATTATGCTGAAATGGTATGATGGAAACAGTCCGAACTAATATACATAAAACAGCCATGGCAACTGTAACAATATGTCACACACAGGTTAACTTACAACAAAACATTTGCAATTCTGACACCAAAAACTACCATACCCTGCATGTTTGATGTCTCCTGGGGCCAGCTCAAAGTAATGCAGCTCCGAGCCAGCAGCAATGGCAGCCTGCGTAGAGTTGCAGCTGGCCAGACTGATGTTGCGGCCCTCTGGGTGAGACCACTCACACAACAGCCCTCCGCCTGACAAACTGACCAGCCTCACTGACCGCTGTGTGATCTGAAAACAAACCAAGCAAATGAAAACAAATCACAACAACACAAACAAACAAATTATATACATACATATATGTTTATATATATAGAGAGAGAGAGAAAGACAGATGAACAGATCTCTCTCCTTCTCTCTCTCTCTACGTATACATAGATATATTCACTGGTAACACTGACCTTCCAGAAGTAACATAAGACCTCATATATCATATATATCTGAAGAAATGTAAAATTCTGACATCTGCTGTCCAAACAACTGCAAAATCTTAGCATTTCCTGTGTGTTTCCAATTTTCATTTTCACTACATCAGTATGAACTCTCATCACTTCATCGTGGAGTCAGACATGAGGTTTTATCTGAGTGGGTTTTTGACTACACCTGTGAACAACAACAAAAAGTCATCGTCTTGTCTTTTCTGTGTCAGCATACATAAATGGAGAGTTTTCTGGTTAAACATTTTAATAATCATTCAATCACTCAGCAACCCAACAAGCAAGTGTACACTTGCACACAGGTTATTTCCAAGAGCCAATGCAGGGTATGGTAGTTTTTGGTGTCAGAATTGCAAATGTTTTGTTGTAAGTTAACCTGTGTGTGACATATTGTTACAGTTGCCATGGCTGTTTTTTATGTATATTAGTTCGGACCTGTTTCCATCATACCATTTCAGCATAATCTGTACACCTGGTTTGTTTTGATATGAGTTTGTCTCTGTCAAATGAGCGTTGGCTCATGCTGATTATTGTGTATGGTTCAGACATGTTTACCCTTACAGTTTTGCTGTAATTTTTTACAGAAAGAAAAATTACAAGAATTATGGGGGAAAAAAAAAATGTTACGGGAGTAAAAAAATCTACAAAACAAAACTGTTAAACGTGAAGTTTGGTGTGATACCATTTCAATCAAAAGCAGTGAGAAGACATTCCCAGTGTGCCTTGTATCTTTCACTTTGTCAAAGATGGCAATGAAGCGGTCTAACATGCCAATGGCAGACTCTTCCAAGAGTTGCAAAAGTATTGTGATAATGAAATGTACTGGGTTTTTTTTTTTTATTACGGGTTTTTGTCTGAGATATTGCAGCTACATGACATAGGGGTAAACAGCTCTGATGGTTTCTCATGTTGTTCAGTCTGCTGCTTAAACAGCATTGTAAAAACCTTGGGGGAGCAGCAGGAGAATTCACACACACACACACACACACACACACACACACACACACACTCTCTCTCTCTCTCTCTCTCTCTCTCTCTCTTTCTTTCTCTCTCTCTCTCTCTCTCTCACACACACTGAAATATATGATAGGAACATTAGCTATGATTCGTACCAAAGAAACACCACAATGTGTGATCATGCCATAAAGTTTAATTCCAGCCTGTTAAGTTTAATTTCAGCAACTGAATGCTTGTAGTTGACTGGTTTTGTCACAGAGGGAGATTTTCTGGTATTCAGACCGACACTGTCTCTCCAGCTTGGCATTGAACAGAAATAATAATGACCTTGAAATTGAAAGTTATTCACAGTGAATGTGGCACATCCTAATTATTTCAGGGCCAGTTTCTCACCCAGTTAGAATAAGGCATTTGCTTGGGCAGAATAAGAGAAAGGTATATCTGTATGTAACATCGATAATTTGTAAGTTGCTTTCCTCATGCTGATGTGGTGCATTCCATGTCATGTACCACTCATTGTGAAACATGTTCTTTTAGAGTGTTGGGACTTGCATGATGTGAGACATAAATACTTTACAGCAGACTCCATAAAAATCTTGTTCAGAGATGTCCGATCTGATGTGATCTTTGAATTTCTGAGAGAGAGTAACATGTCTCATCTAATCTTAGATTTTGCAGAGGAATTTTAAAACTAAATTTTAGATGGTGTATTTTAGAGGGTTTTATGAATGACTTTGTTTTTGTTTTAATAAGAATGACTTGTGAGTTGACTTTGATGCAGTGACAGCCCTGATATGGCCCTTTGCAGTCGGCAGGGCTATAAGCAACATTACTTTACCTTACCTAGTCATGCTGATGCTGGTGTGTCCTTTCTGCGACTGAGACAGGCAGACGACGATGGACCATGAGGTGGCCTGTCTGGGACATCACCCCTCTGAAAGAGGGAGAGACTCGGGCGGACCTCATTGCCGTGGGCTTGTGGACGGACATCTCGGCCCGCATCCTGCGTCTGCCCACCTTTGAGAGTCTGCACACTGTGATGCTGGGAGGAGGTAGGTCACCTCTTTGGGAAAGTGCCTAGCCCATCCCCAAGTCCCCATCTCTCTTTAAATTTGGCTTTATGTGTTCAGAATGTTATCAAAAAGAGACACAGGCTGATCAAAGAACCTGTTTTTTTTTCCATTTTTTTCTCCCAGCTTCAGTGATTTTACAAATTTAAAAAAATGCCAGCAACAAAGGTTATGATCCATTGATGCAAACACACCTGATTTGCTAATCCACACCACCATGTAATCAGACCGAGTGTGAAGACATGCTTGGGGGGGGGGGGGGGGGGGAATGTGAAATGTTAGTTTGCATTGTTTCTTTTCTCCTGTTTTTCTTTCTTTCTTCTTTTATCTTAAAAGAAAATATTGTATGAAAATAGACGCTTGGGTATTGCATAGGGTTGCATTGTTTCATGGTGTTGTAATCCCTGTTCTGTTTTGATTCAAAAGTAGCGTTCCGTGAAATGTACTCGTTTTGAATTGATGTTTATAGTTTTTGTACTGTAAGATGTTGGACTGAAGCAAGGTATACGCTTGTTTATTTAGAACAAATTCAATGGTTAATACAAAAAAAACTTAAAATGCCCCCACAGGCCTCACTGGCCTCAGCTAACACCCCCCCCCCCCCCCCACACACACACACACACACACACACACACACACACTCTTTTAGTCCCAAGCAGCATACACTTTCCCTGATGTTATTAATTTTATTGCCAGCATTGTAACTGGACAACCCTCAGGTTTATTATTGTGTCTTGCCCTCCTCTTTCTTTGTTATCTCGCTCTGTGTAATGTTTTTTCAACTATGCCTGTGTGTTGCAGAGATCATCCCTAGGTCAACCCTGATGGCCATTTTGAAGGACTACGTTACTTGTTGGTTGCCCTTGGTGATGGTTCTCTCTTCTATTTCTCTCTTGACCACCTCACAGGTGAGTGGGTTTGGTAGTGTCGGAAAGACCTGTTTGTCAATTGGACATACCTTCAGATCTTTTTGTTTGCATGCTCAGTTTAGTGTGTGTGTGTGTGTGTATGTGTGTCTGTGTGTGTGCATGCGCAGTCATCAATTGTAACAGATTTTTTTTTCATTGTTTGTTGTTGTTTGCTTGCTTGCTTTTCTTGTCTTCTCATCTTTGGTGTTCCTTGTGGAAGCATTACATCATACCAGCTGCGACAGAGACATTCCAGTCCAGGCCAGTCCTGGCATTGTCCCAGCACTTGTAGTCCACAGGGAGCGATCAGTGTTAGGTTACCGTGAGGCAATCCACTTGAGGAGGCACTGCAGTGCTGCGGAATTACTGCATTGGTGTTCAGGGGTGCCTGTTGTGATCCAACATGTGTGTGACACCATCAGCTAAGCTCCCTGCTGAGGACAAAACTTTGTCAGGAGCCAGCAGGAGTGAGCCTTCCTCTTTAGAGAGTGCCACCTTGTTCATCTTGCGACAGTTTTCATGAACTTTGTGGTACTGATGACTTTGGAACAGAACCGTTGCATGCTTTGACATGGAGATAAATGGAAACTGGGGCTACCACAGGAGCAAGGCATGAAGGGGAACAGAGCTTGAGACATTGTTATGATGGTGAGTGGGGATCAACATGCTGAAGGTGGTGCTGTGGCGTTCCATTTTGGTTCAAGACTGAATAGCAGAGCTGTAGTGCACTGTTCCGTTTTCATTATATCACAGTGTCGCCAAGCCCCAGACCTGTAGGTAATGTTGATCAGGAAATTTGAGTAACACTCACAGAGATAAGCCATTATGTGGCTCTTAGAGTTACGTGGATAAAACTCGCCTGTGTGGTTCTTGTCTTCCAGTTTAGCCTTCTGTGTACTCAGCTTAGGGTAGGAGTGGGCCAAGGATGAGAAAATTCCACAAATAAATGCCCTGGTGGAACTTGAAACCTCAGTCTCCTTGCCAGGAAGTCCATTAGGCTGACCATTGCACCGTAGTGATTGGTTTGATTTCTTTTCCCTGTGTTTTGTACAGTGAACTTCCTATAACAGCTCTGAAAGGTTGGGAAATGAGTGGAATGTAAGGTCAGTTTGAAGATGAATCTGGTGTGGAAAAAGGAGGAAACATGTCAGAGAGAAATTTGCCATTCAAAGGAAGGATTGTTTAGTGGGGGTGGGGTGATGCATCTTTATCAGGGTTTTCATTGTTGTATAATAAGAGGTAATTTTTTTCTTTAAAGGTAGGAGGAAAAAAAATGATGAGTAACTTTCCCCATTCTCCATGGTACTGTGGTGCCTTTCCCCATACCCCAGACCCACTACCTTTATCACCTGCTAACCGACTCATCGTTTTAATTTTGTGAGAAACAGCAGTTTGAGGGATCCACTCTGCTGTTTCCCAGGTATGCTGACCAACAAGAAGAAGGTGACGCTTGGCACGCAGCCCACAGTGCTGCGTCCGTTCCGCTCCATGTCCACCACCAACGTGTTCGCCTGCTCCGACCGCCCCACCGTCATCTACTCCTCCAACCACAAGCTGGTCTTCTCCAACGTGAACCTGCGCGAGGTCAACCACATGTGCCCCCTGAACTCTGAGGGTTATCCCGACAGGTGGGAGTTTCCAGAGATATACTCCAGCGTTCTTGTTTCTGTGTTAATATTGTAGAAGTGGAGATTTAAAATGCACTGTCCGTCCTGAATGAAGTCACACGGGTCTAAGCAGTGGTAGCTACCTATGTCACTGATGTTCATGCTAATGACAAGAGCGGATCCACTCAGTCTGTTTGTATTAATATGAACATTAACTGGCTTCTTATTTTTGATCTTCTAGAAAAGAAAAATTGATGAAGTGCTGTTAACCCATTTCTGTCTGAGGCAATTTTTTTTTCTAAGTCCAGTGTGGGAGCTAAGAGCTGTTGGAGTTTACCAGGTCTTTGATCTGTGCTTTTTCCAGAGTGTTTTCCAGTTTCAGGCTGTCTGCTTGTTCTAAAACTCATCATTAATTTTTGTTGTTGTTTTTAGTTGTTGGCTCTTTAATCAGTGGTTACATATTACATATGACTGGACTCAAATACATTTTCTTGAAATAATGCACATAGTTTAAACTGTTCAAATGAAATAAAAGCATACCATTTCTGTAAATAAAAAATTTGCTGGTAAAAATGACATTGTCTCGTTAACAGTGAACGTTTTCTGTTATGAAGTGAATCATTACATAACATTGCATTATTCCAGTTACACTATTGACCATTTTAACACTTGCACAGATTTGAGTGACTTCTGTCAGCAAAAATCCAATCCAGGGATTTTGTACATAAGACTTGGTTTGTGTGTGTGTATTGATTCATTTGTCTCCAGTCATATTTGTACATTGTGATGCTGCTGTTCCATTTTGTCCACGTTTAGTTGACATTTTAAAAAAAAAAAAAAAAACAATAGATTTCTCTTTCAAAGTCGGTTCTTGTCTTAGAAAAAAAAACCCAGACCATTACTGACCTATAGATAAAAGTTTAGAACAACGGTGCACCTATGTCACAGCAAGTTACTCCATAGAATACCGCCCTTGCCTTGTGTCCTTACCCTACAGCACAACACAAGCTGACAAGCATTAGCAGGAACTGTCATAACTGATAGTGCATTTTGTGTGTTTTTTGCAGTCTTGCTTTGGCAAATGACAGCACTCTGATGATTGGAACGATCGACGAAATTCAGAAACTGCATATCCGCACCATACCGCTAGGCGAATCACCCAGGTACGTTTTGATGGTTTATCTGTTTGTGTTCAATATATTTCATATTCAGTATTTTCTCTGTTGGCTTAACTCGGTTAACTCTAGGGTCTTTTAGGCAACCCTCATAGTCATCTACTCCACATTGTGCATATGGGATCTTTAGATGTGCCTTTCTTTTTTGATTGCCAGTTACATATCTGTATGAGGAGAACTCTGGGTACAGCTTTCCATGGTACTTGCCTTATCCTACTCCTTTGCAAGCATGAGATGTTTTTCTTTTTGTTAGAACCCATTTTAATGTTCTGATGTTGAGAAGAAAAATAAACAAGGATGATAAGAATCCTTCAAATTTAGGGGGAATGTGGAAGCCTTGACCTTTCACATGGACTTACAAACCACAGCTTGGATAATGGAGGGATAATGGGGGCATTTTTTTTTCTTCTTCTTTCCATGTCTTGACCTAGAACTAGAAAAGGTGATCTGGTAGACCAAGGTGTCTCTGTGAAGGTCTGTGTTTATCGACCAACTGTTTAGGCTGTGTTCTTATTTCTGTGTCTGTTGATGGGTGAGGGAGAAGAGGAAAGCGTCTTTAATGTAAAGCCAGTTGAAAGGGATGGATGAGAGTGGCTCAAATGGTTCCTTCTGGGGGAGTCCAGAACTGGGAAGAGGTCCAAAGAGGGAACTCTTCAGGAGTTCTTGGTTTCACAGAGAGAGGTTCTGCTGCAGGAGACCTCCATGAAGGCAGCTTGTGAGGAGAATGAGCTGTCCAGTTGCGTGAAGGTGGTGCAAAATGGCAAAGCAGTCATGGTGGATTGAAACTAGCAGAAAGATTATGAGTGGCTGGGAAGTTGACAGATGGGATGCTGTCCAGATCTGATAGTGGAATGGATTGTTCCCTGCACCACTGCACCACTCTTGCCACTGAGCCCATAAAGAAGAACTTGCAGGAGGCCCATTAGTGTGGCAGAGTGTGTTGAGCTGACCATCTGAGAGAGGCTGCCAGAACATTTGGAGTTCTGTGAAACCCATGCATAGAGTTTGATGTGGTTCATATGAAATAGAAACACAGCATTTCTGTTGCATAGTTGCCATGTCTCACAGGTTTTTTTTTTTCTGGAATTTCCCAATTTTATAATCACACTCTTTTCAGTGAAAAGATCCAGAATTTCAAAACTTATTGAAAAAATTAGGGTTTGGTGGATCATATGAGACAAGGGTTGATAAAGTTTTGCAGAAGAAAGCCCGGAGATGTTGCGTTAACGTCAGCAATTGTATGTTGTGGAAAACGCATTTTGTTGTGATCCCCCACATTCATGAACGGAAGCAGTAGGGGGTAAAAAATGCTGGTCAGTCAAAAAAGCCAGTCTGCTGTCTCGTCAGCCCACCTCACCCCACCCCTTTCATCCCTGGTTCTCTAAGTTTGAATCCAGAGGGCAAGCAACAATGAAGCTGATGTGTGGACATGTTTTATCAGGGGCAGTTGAGGGGGGGGGGGGGGGGGCAATGAGGGAACTGAACGTAATGAAAGATACAGCTAAAGAGAAAAGGGGAAAAAAAATCTTAGCTGATGGGAAATGTGGCAGACTGGCTCCAAACATCCATTGGTATGCGGTGTCTCCTCTGGCAGGGTGGTTCATGATGACATGATCAAGAGTTGATTGTTTGCTTGTGGACTGCAGTTGTTGAGGTTATGACGGGAAAGGCTTGGGTGTGACTCTGCATGGGAAACTGGCAGGAAAACGTGCTGGAACAGGCATGGAGGATGGTACCATTGAAAAAAAAAACAAAAAAAAACAATCGTTTGAACAGTTGCAGAAGTGAAAATTTTGAAGCTAGAAGGAAGAAAAAGAAGAAAATATGCAGGAAAGAGTGGCCACATTTAAAAATCAATATTTTTTGTGAGAGAAGAATGTTAGCATGAAAAAGAGGAATGTCTTGCTGTATTGTTGTTTACTGGTTAAATTTCATCCCTCACTGTCATCTGAAAACAAAGTTCAAACTTATGTCAGAGACTTCCATCAAGAGGACTTCAGTGTGCTGATGGATAACAGACTGTTTCAGATCCATCCAAATCTGAATGAGTCTTTACTATCTGCCCCTGGTGGCTGCAAAGAAGAAACCATTTACATCAAGACCACTCTTTTTCACACTGTCTTGAGTCTTCTAAAAGCTGAAGAAGCTGTGTGTTGCAGTCCATGTACCACTCGCTGATGAACGTGTTCTTTCAAGTTGTTGGGACTTACATGATGTCGGACATGAACACTTTTCAGCAGACTCCTTGAAAACCATGCAGTAGATATGTGTCACCAGATGGGATTTTTTTTGAAACCCTGAAAGAGACAAATATTTTTTCAGCTGATTTGTGATTTTATTGAGAAAAGATTGTTAAGCAATTTTTGTGTTTGAAAAAATCTGGTTCAGTAACACTGTGTAAGGAATTGGCTTTAATGAGATGATAGTTCTGATACAGCTTCATGTGTTCATCTGGGCTTTAATCAAACAACATGAATTGATAGATTTGAAAGCACCATATTATTGTTGTTTTGTAGATACAGATATGACTGCTCTCGTTTATGTCAGCCATTTAAAAAAAAAAAAAAGAAAAAGTATTGTGATGTGATGTGCAGACGCATAGCCTACCAAGAAGCGTCCCAGACGTTTGGGGTGATTTCCATGAGGCTGGACATGGCTGAAGGCACAGGTCCCACTGGGTCGGGCCCCACACGCCCCAGTGCCAGTACACAGGTCAGTCAGTCGCATGGTGCAATGCACTGGAACCTGTGCACTGATGATCTTTGAAGTCAGTGTCCCAGTTTGTGCAGAAAAGATGCAAAGAAGGAAAAAGCAGCCCCCCCCCCCATGTATATATGCATATAGATACATAGAGAGAGATAAAAAAAAAGTAAGTAGTCACACACACACACACACACACACACACACACACACACACACACATACACACACACACACACACACACTCTTACACACACGCACAGTTAATGCGTTGGAGTGTACATTTTTTTTCTTAGTGTGTGAGATAGAGAGAGTGTGTGTGTGTTATGTAATGGCCTGGATGCCTTTTGATGAAAAGGAAAGAAAACTAAACAGGAAAAGCAGTGGAAACTTGAACAGTCACACCTTCAGACATAGAGCGACCGTGCTGGGAATCTGTGAACTGTTGGAATTCTGGCTCGGAATTCCAGGACCTTTTAGAATTGCTATGCTGGAGGTCTCAGGATTGTTTAAATGCAACAGCTTTAGGAGCCCTGGAAGACTTACCATTGCATCAGAATGGTCTTTTTTGTTGTGGCTTAGTACTTTTGTACACAGCAATGATGGTCTTTTTTGTTGTGGCTTAGTACTTTTGTACACAGCAGTGAAAAACACCCAGCTCATGGTGAGCTCTTACTTACCTGAAGGCATTTTTTACTTTGCCAGCAACGGAGCAAATAGTAACAAACATATCCATTACTGTCACATAGTGATCAGAGCTACCATGTTCCTTGTTTGTTTGTTTGTTTTTTAATCTTTAAAAATTGACATGCTGGTTTATGGAGTAATGAAGCAGGAGCACTGTGAAATTGATAAAAGTATTACAAGCAAAATAACATAGTTGTTTGGCACAGCATACACCATAGTTTTTTTTTCCTCGCCTGTGTGAAAGCCACGTGTGCTTTACAGTAGTAAGTGTGTTAAATTTCCTCTCTTTCAGTGGATTTCCTCCTTTTTGTGTTGCTGGAAAATCTTCAGAGCACCTCTCCCATGCGTTGATGTTTTTCCAAAGATGATAGGAAATCTGGATTAAAACTTGTGGAGATATATTTTGAAAGCAGCAAATACGTTACATTGTAATGTGAAAGCATTGCTCTACATCATGTATTTACTTTTTTTTTCCCTACCTTGCATCACACCATTCACTCCACCCCTCTGCAGTTATGATTTTTTTCTTTTGTCTTCAGGATGTAGGCATGCCTTCAGGTGGCATGCATGTGTGTGTGTGCATTTGTGTGAGAATCTTTGAAAATTTCCAGGTAGTTTTAGTTAGGAAAGAAAGGGGGACCATTTTTTTTTTCCTTTTAAAACAATGGTATGGTAGATGTAGCAGTGAAAGTGTTGGTGATGCTTTTTTCAGGCTCAGAACATCAGTAGCTGCTCTGGGTCTAAATCACTAGGCCCCTCAGGAAATGCCGCGGTGGACATGAGTGATGCGGCCAGCGGGGAGGACCAGGAGGTGCATTCCCTGCTCGTCATTGATCAGCACACCTTTGAAGGTGAGTTCTGCTTGGTTGTCTAATGAGTGTGATCCGATCTGTCCCCAAAAGTTTTTTTTTAATCTTATGGTCTTTCTGTGTTCAAATGAAACTCGGGATTCTTCCTTGTGTAAAGTCTGTATAATATTTCAGATTAAGGCATCTGTTTATCCTGATAGAGTAATTAATGATTTGTCAAGTTCACTTCTCTGTGTGTATTGTGTAGCTTGTAGTGCTTTACAACTGTTTATAATGATGATGAATTCTTCCGTCATGTCTGAAGGATGAGTAGGCAGGCAGATTATCTGCTGATTTGAGTCCTCATGTGGGAATGAAGACCAATTTCTGAGGCACAAAGTCATCCACAGACATTACATTATCAGTATAGGAAGGCAGAAATGAGTTACCATG
>JADBJO010015819.1:35000-37500 GCA_016801955.1 Conus betulinus | reverse complement strand
TAGGAAATCATTCATATTTCCGACACCCTGCTGTAACCATACGAAACCAAAACCAAGTTCATATACTTTAACCCTCACGTTTGAAACCCAGTGTACTCTTCCTCTCGCATCCAAATCATATAACATATCATACGCTTTCCTTGGCAACCTTGAGATTTCCATTTGTGTTATTTTTTTAACCAGTAGTGTATACACTTGATAGGAGAATTCAAATACATCGGATATCTGTTTACTTCGCCTTATTAAATCGTTGGGTGTTCGCATGCTCACTCGTAAAAATTTCTTCAGCGCAAATAAATGAACGTTTTCACAATAAGCAGCAGAATCATAAAGGCCCCCAAAGTGTAGCTCCATACGTGTGCGATGGGCTGTACCTGAGAGTCAAACAATTCATAAATAGCTTTAAAGACGTGTTTTCTAATTTTGATAGCTGTTGCATAATGCAGAGTAATACACGCTTGGCTCTACTTGCAAGATCTTTTGATGCAAAAGTGAAGCTTAATTTTGTTTGAAAATATATTCCCAAATATTATATACTTTAACTACAGGCATCACCACTCCATTATAAGTCCACTTTTCTCTAATTCCTAAATACCCACCCGTTCTAAACACCGATAATGTTGCTTTTGGACATGTTGACTTTTAATTGAAGTGAAGTTGCAGATTGGAACAAACTATTAAGTTGAGTTTGCAAGCCTATAACAGTTTCAGACATCAAAACAACGTCATCAGCCAAAAGAATTATAAACAACTCTAGAATGTCACAGGTAAACTGCGCATCATATTTTCCAGTTTTAAACAACTTCTAAAGTCAACTCATTAATGAAAAGAGGGAACAACAAAGTAGACTACATACATCCCCTTGTTTATACCTGAGGTACATTGAATATAATCAGTCATGTTACCCCCACACCGAACTTTTAGCTTTTACACAGGAATGCATGCATATTATGCACTTAAGCAGCTTACCATGAACGCCAGCTTTTAACAGGAATGGCCAAAGGACTGAACCGAATGCCTTTTCAAAGTCTATACAAGCAACATATAACTTACGATTTAAAGAAAACTGTTTTTGCATAAAGGCCATCAAAGTAAACATATGATCAACTGTTGAATAATTGCGTTTAAATCCTGCCTGATGTTCGCCGCCAGTTTATATACTATTATCTTCAATCCATCCCTGCAGCCTATGATTAATGATAGTACTGTACAATTTGCTGCTCGTGTCACTTAAAGAAATTTCTCTATAATTGTTAGGATTATTCACGTCGCCTTTTTTTGTACAGTGGTAGAACAATGCAATTCAGTCCAACATTCAGAATAAATTCCCTTGTTGAATAAAGAATTAAAGAAGGTAACAAAGAAGTTCAAAATTACATCTGTTTGACATGCATACTTCAGCAATTCACCAGTTACACTATCTGGCTCAGCAGCTTTACGGTATTTCACTTTTCTTAATGCAGTTACTACCTTCCCTTTGGAAATTGGACGATTTAAATAATCATTTTCCCCTTCGTCTCTTGATTCCACTGAAATTCACTATTAGGCTCTAAATCTTAGTTAGAAGTGTCGTAAAATGTTCATATCAGGTTTCCATACTCATACTGTTCGCTGGTTGTCTTTTTTTTTTAATGAAACCCGATGTACGTTTTTCCAGAATTTCTTTCTGATTCTCTATAGATGCGATCAGTTCTATCAGTAATGTGTTTGTTAAATTGCTTCCACTTTATCATTTGCAAATGTTTATACTCTCTTCTTCCCCTACAGTAACTATCACGAACTTCGTCGTCATGTGTACGTTCAAATTTCTTAAGTAAATTTCAAAACTCTTCTTTTAATTTGATGACATCCAGTATCAAACCAGTTTTATTGGACTTCAAATCATGATTAATTCTTATTTCTTTTTTTTTTTCATACACTCCGCAGCATCTTTAATACATGTGCTAAAAACATTTAAGGCTTCATTTATATTGACATCAATGAGACCGACTGCATCGTTAATTTTCTTATGGACCTGTTGCGAAACAATGTTATTTATGAACACATCAGCACAATCTTCATTCCATACATATTTTCCAACGTAAAACTGTTGACGGAAAACAATTTGTCTCCGACATGACACTGTCACTACAAAAACTCAAATGAAGTTCCACAGGTATATGATCGAAGTCAAATCTCTCAGACACTCGTAACTCGCATGATTCACACACACAATGCACACAATTCACATGACGTAACAAAAATAATCATTCACACTGCATCCAGTGTCTGATAGCACACTCACAGACACACACACACACACACACACACACACACACCACACACAACACACACACACACATAGTGAGAGAGAGAGAGAGAGGAGAGAGAGGAGAGAGAGAGAGAGAGAGAGAGAGAGAGAGAGAGAGAGAGAGAGAGAGTGCAGGGCGTGTGTGTGTGTGTGTGGTGTGTGTGTGTGTGTGTGTGTGCGTGCGTGTATGTGTGTTGTTTGAGCATGTGT
>JADBJO010015819.1:0-15000 GCA_016801955.1 Conus betulinus | reverse complement strand
ATCATTGCCAAGTAACGAATCTCTCTCTCTCTCTCTCTCTCTCTCTCTCTCTCTCTCTCTCTCTCTCTCGATTTTGTGAAAAACCCGTCGCAAGATTTTTGCCATATTGTATGAATGTGGACGAGGAGGAAAAAAACATCTTGTATGTGTATGGTATGTCCTTTGTATACTGATTTAAGAGACAGGTTTCTTGGTCTCCATCTTAGTGTTCCGTTACAAATTCTTTTGAATGGTGTAGATAAACAATTATCTCGTGCAGTGGCAAAATACATATTTCACTCACTTAAGCGTAGACAAGAAACCGTTAACTGCCTTTGAAATATTTGTAATAGTCTTCAGTTAGATATAGCTTTGGTAATAAGATGAGTTGTAGAAGTGTGATGTCTTTTCTTCTTCCAAGTCAGAGCGCTCATATTCGGAGTTATGATGAACTTGTTGATTAGGATAGTTACGTTGAATGAGTGAGAACATATCTGAGCTAAGGCTATTTACTTTGAATGTATATGTGTATATCAGAAGGTATGATTTTGTATGTACGTGCTGTTGTTTTCCCGCCATCTACCCACTCCTTTCCCACCCACGTCTTCAATTTTTCCCACTACCACTGTGCAAGATGCCTATGGCCTATATGCATTAAACGTTCGCATTCCCATTCTCTCTCTCTCTCTCTCTCTCTCTCTCTCTCTGCCATAGTTTTGCATTAAAAGTAAGTCGGGTGATTCTTTGTCTGCACCACATGGTAAGAAAAAGAAAATGAGTAGGCGAAGAAGAATCACCCGGGATTTTAGCCATCCACCCACGTTGTGTGTGTGAGCGTGGGGGTTCCCTTGGCAGCCATGTCCACATGAAACTGGTCGTCACCCACCTGCTGGCTTCACTCACAACACTGTGTGGACCTGCAGTTCCGAGTTTCAACCAGACCAATCATTGACCGTTTTACAACTGCTGACGTATGGTGTTTATATGAACTCATCGCTCGTTGGTGGAGAGCTCGCTTCACGAGTGGTTGGCTGGTTGGCAAATGGACAAAAAAAAATCTGGCGGGAGGAGAGGTGGGGTGTATTTTTCATTATCCAGTTATTGTCCAGTTTCTTCAGGCATATTCATTCTTTTCGTGTGTGTGTGTGTGTGTGTGTGTGTGTGTTTTCTTAAACTGGTTCACAGAAACCTATATACAGTTTCCAGCCTGCTCACATCTAGAAAGAGAGTGATTTGTGATGTAACAAGACATACTCAGCGTGACCTATGTGTAAAACACTGGCGGTTGATAATCATGGGGGATTAAACAGGAGGCATGGGAGCAAGCTAGCTTCCCAAGTCAATAATCAGTCAGTAACGTGGGGCTACGTTGTTAGGTCGGTGAGGTATAATTTCGTTTGGAAGGTAACAGCTGCTTCCTATGTTTTTCTTATGGCGAGAGAGAGAGAGAGAGAGAGAGAGAGAGAGAGAGAGAGAGAGAGAGAGAGAGAAACATACTTTTTTTTTTTTTTTTTACTCAATTTGCACTTGTCATGGCAAACAGCCATCATGGCTATTGGCCCTGTTAACAGTGTTTTTCTCGGGATAATATCCGTCTTCTCCAGGAAAGAAGTGATAACAGTTGCTATCCCCCCTCCCCCTCTTCCGCTCCAAAAAACAGGAAAACGGTTATAATCCTGTGGTCAAACATCGAAAATGGTTGTGATCCTACGGAAAACAGTTATGACTCCATGGAAAACAGTTATGACTCTACGGAAAACAGTTATGTCTCCATGGAAAACAGTTATGACTCCAAGGAAAAACAGTTGTAATCCTCAAAATCATGCCTGATTTCTCTCTTTCCATTTTCTTCCTTGAGGATAATTTCCGTTTTCCCGAAGAAAATAGCTTTGATCTTTTGACGCCCGTATGCTGCCATAAAGGACATCCCGCTGGTTTCCAGTCCTGCGGTTGTTGTGGGGTCTGCTTGAGAAGTTTCCTCCACTTGTTCAAAGTCTGCAGACCGTGTCACTTGCGCCATTCTTCATCTGCTCCGTTCTTCAAGCGTACATGGGACTCTACACCTATGAAGCTTGTCCTCACCCTCGCACTGGTCTTCACGCTCATGCAGAAGTGCTCTGCAGGAGGATCGGGAGGTAAAAATGTAGCGGGAAGACAAGTATTAAGGTTTATGGAAGAGGAAGGTGGGACAGATAAATATCCATAGATGATCTTCGAAGAGAAAACGCTGTGTCGCCAAACGAAAGAGACAAATAAATTGCACGACGAAACACGACGCGTTTGGACCTCTTTGGTGTCCTTCAGCCAAGACCAACAAACCTTCGCGACAATGAAACGAAGAAGGAACATTTAACTTATCACCTCAAACTGGGCGCAAAAATGGATGTGGATTCTTCATGCGTGAACTCAAAATATCTAGTACGTAAGATTTACAACTGCCGTTAAAGGACACTATGAAAAACCACAAATCGGCCTTGGATTCCACACAACCATTCTGCGCCCAGTTGGAGGAGAGAAGTGACTGTTCGTTCTCCGTTTTCATTGTCTTGAATGTTGTTGTTTGTCTTGCCTGAAGAAGATCAAATAGGTGGGAACACGTCGTGATTGTCATGTAGCTTGTTTATTTCTTTCGTTTGGTGACATGTACATTGTTCTTCTAAGTCTGTTCCAGTGTCTGTCCGCAGTCACCTCGTTTTGAAATTCAGATGATAGATGATGTATTCAAAATACCTGCATTGTGTCTTAGCTGTAAGAAAGCACAAATAGTTTATAAAACTGTGAAAAGACCTTTTTCATGTTTTTTTTTCTTTATAATTCTTTTATTGAAAGAAAGGAAGAATTGTTTATTTCAAAGCTTCTGTATTCTTTATTTCAGAGCAGGAGAGTAATTGCCCAAGGGAATAAAAGATTTCTGGCACACGAAAGGAGCATTGATAACAAAACTCAGACGATTCTTGATTTTGAGTTTGTTACTCTGTCCTCTGCCGAAAAACAAATATGTTGAAATAAAAGCTCCTGAAATGAAAAATGAAGTCACTAATGAAACAGCCAAGTTCACTGTCTTGTTTAGAGGCGTCAATATCACTATTAATAAACATTAATGGGACAACACAGTCGAGTTTCATCTACTTAATGGATGCGTTTCTGAGTGTTGCTCAAATGTCATGACCAACACTGCAGGTGCCTGTATCTCTCGGGCTTGGTTGACGCCGGGATATATTATGAAAGGAAGCGTAGAGTACAGCCCTGTCATGTAGTCTCAGATCGAAATGGAAATCCGTAGCATCATCTTAATCATCCTCATTCTCATCGATCAGCATAAAAAAAATGTCTCAAATTCTGTGGCCCTTCATGCCCTGCTCTCATTGTGACCTCAATTCGATGTCCTCTCCACGTCTGTGGCCTTGGTTTGGTTCCGTCGGTGGGTCACCGGTATCGGCGAGTCCATGGGGGCTGTCGTTGGACGGACGTGGTGGCGCCCTCCGGAGGGACAGCTCACTGACGCCGGCTCCGCGACTAAGCAATTATTGTCGTCAGTAGGGGGCTTAGTAGGTGGTGTCCTGCGTATGTTAGATCAGAACAGGCGCCACTGAACACCTTCGAAGTGACTCGGCAGCAGTGCAGTGTCTCCTCCGGTGGGTTGCCTCTTGACGACTTGACATTGACTGCTCCCTGTGGATTGCCGGTGCCGTGGCTGCGGGACGGGGCCGACCGGGCTGTGGCTGTGGACGGGGTGTCGGAATGAGCGGCGTGGGTGCACTGCCTCTGAGGTGGCGCAGAGACAGCCAAAAACAGCAAAAAAAAAAGAAAAAAAAAAAAGAAAACAAAACAAAAAAAAATTAATGTAATTTCGGCACTCTGTAAAAACTGACATAGTATAAACGATCGGTCAAATGACAGTGGAAAGTTGTTCACACACCATGCCTTCCTTCCTCTTAAAAATAGTGAATACATGATTTTTTTTTTTAAATTTCAATGTCCCAATGGAAGAAAATGTGGTAATAAAAAAACATATTTTCTGGCTCTACAATCCCCTTTCAGTCGTGTTTCCTTCTTTCCCCTGCCTGTTTTCTCTTTCACTATCCCCCTTTCTGTTCTCTACTTCGGTTTTCCTACGTTGCCGTTCTGCAGTGGACAGCTTCCTGGGGAGTACGTTTTGTGCTTATGAATGTGCATTACGATGGCGAGTTTGTGGAAGATTCACTCATCTGTTATGTACTGAGTATCAAACAAGCGTTCTCTTGCAGTTTCGTATGCGCCTTTACTTGCGTTTTGTGTAACTGCGATGGTCTCCTAATTACAAATACATAAAAAAAAATTCCCAGGAAAGAACTTTCTTTTATCAACAAACTCGATTTGGAATTACTTTCAATAAACGGAACTCTATGTAATTCCAGTGGAATTTTTTTTTGGTTTTTTAGTTGTTTTTTTTTTTTTGTCATGTAATATATTACACCATGCATTTTGATAAAAGAACAACGACAAACTTTCAACGTCCGATTTGTGGTGTTCACAGCATACTTTGATGCTGATAGTAGGTCGTACGTGGCAGCCATTATGAACTTTCGCATCAAGATTATAGGCTGTGTCAGATCTTTCACTTGTTAATGCTACCAAACTGTCAACTTTCTGTCATCCCAGAAGATGTAAACACAGTGGTTTGTTTTGGAATGGAAGTACGCATCGTACTTTTTGTTGCGATTACGTAACCCAAGTTTGTTATATGAAGACCATGAACCTTTGGACACTAGGCAACAATGTGTTTATACACTGGCGCCAGCTAATTCTTTTACCTGCAACACAACTGGTACATGAAGGTGATAAATTATTTTCCAACTATATTATCAGAAAACACACACACAACTGATTTTTAAACGGGAAAATTTTAAAGGAACTTTTTAGTTCAAATGTTATCACCAGTCGAGTTGTTTTGACTCGGGTGTAAGCATTCTAGGTATTAACCCAGCTTTGGTGTGTGTGTGTGTGTGTGTGTGTGTGTGTGTGTATGCGTGTGTGTGTGTGTGTGTGTGTGTGTGTGTGTTTGTGTGTTCCGCTATAGTATCATCATTAAGTATCGATTCGAAAGCAATTAAGTTCAACTTTCACCCCCATCCATCCTCACCATCGTTATCTGCACAAGCACGCACGCGCACGGGAGGATGTCGGGATTGTGCTCCCGCTCAACTGTTCAGCTATCAAGACTGACCTCCCTTACTAAACACATGGTGCGCCAGATCCGAGTGGATATATTACCTCCCCTGACTATTCCACACCAGCAGCTCCTGAACCGGGAATTGTATGCCCTCACCGATTTTTGTCATCTGTCAGTAGTAAAGAAATGCCAGGCTGTCTTCGTGACATTTCATCGGCAACCCGAAACCCTTATGTTTAGATTCTGATTTAGATTTCTTTTTCATACTGTAGATTTTACGTATTAGAACGCAGATTGTTAGAATGTTCACCCACACACACACACACACACACCACACAACACTACACACACACACACACACACACACACACTACCAATCCAATAACGCCACTCATGGCACACACGCAGCCACACAAGGACACACCGAGGACACTTCACGTACACACAAACCACACACACACACACACACACACACACACACACACACACATGCAAATACACACACACGCGCAGCACACACACAACACACCCCACACACACACTTGCAAAACACAACACCACACACACACACACACACACACACCCGTGCAAACAAACACACACCCCCCCCACCACACACACACACACACACACACCACACACAACACATGCCGAGCGCTGCGCGGCGCCGCGCGCACGCACGCACGCACGCACGCACACACACACAACACAACAGTCTGTCAAACTCCCATGCACACGTACGCGAACGTGCGCGCTCGTGCTCTCTCTCTCTCTCTTCTCCTCTCTCTCTCTCTCTCTCTCTCTCTCTCTCCTCTCAAACACACTCACATCTCACAACACACACCCACACCACACACACACAACACACAACACACACACACACACCACCACACACACACACGCACACACACACACACACACACACCCAAACACCCACCCACCAACCACCATACGAAGAGCGTGGCTTGACACGCACGCATGCACTCTCTCTCTTATTCACTCCCTTATGCTCGAACGACACCCACCCACACACCCCACACACACACACACACCACACACACACACACACACACACACACACCATACACCACACCACACACACACATCTAGATAATCCACACAACACACACACACACCCACCACACACCACACACACTATAGATCCCACACCAACACCCAACTATAGAAAAACACACACACACACACCACACACACAAACACACAAACCACACACACACCCACGGGTCCCGGAAGTTCTGCTTGGCAGTGAACATCAAAGACACGCCATTCTCCTGAAAGACAAGATGCGGCACCGCTCCCGAGCTTACAAGATCAGCAGTACCCGAAACAATCAGAGAAACTGCTAGGGCTATGTGGAGTAGTAGTAGTAGTAGTAGGAGTATGAAGTATTAGTTGAGTAGTCAGTAGTAGTAGTTCTTCCCATGTTGGACAATGCACCTCACAAGAGGTGGAAAGAACGCTGCCACCTCGCCTGCTCATGCCCAACAGTGTCCAATGTGTGCAGAGCTGTTCGAGGGTGTGATGGCAGTGATGCTATGAAAACAAAACACCGTGGCATTGGTAGTATGTGTGGCGTATGCAAAGACTTTTCTACGTCCAGTATGGCGGACCAGACGACGGCAGTGAGATTACAAAAAACTTGTGGTCAAGTGCAACCCACAAACACACACACACACAACACACACACACAAGACACCACACACACAACCCACCCACACAGAGGAGAGGGAGAGAGGAGCGAGAGGAGGAGAGGAGATCGGAGAGTGGCGAGAGAGAAAACCCCCACTCCTGCAGAAACTGATCTTGTTTATAGTCACGACCCCCTCCTGTATAACATTGGGTACCACGTTTGCTGTGATTGAAAATTAAAAAAAAAAAAACGTACGGGTTATTCAACCAAAGGAAAGTAACTTGTTTTCACGAAACGTACATTGCAAACCCAACAAGGGGAAATGACTTCAAGGAAACCAAAGAGTAAACAAAAATATCTCGTTTGCATTTGAACCACTTACCCACATATTTGTATATCTGGTTTCCGTTAATAAAGTTCATTCTAGTTTCAACCGCATGAAAACAATATACCTTGCAAATTTTTCTAAGGATCAACACGTTTATCAGGAAAGGCATCGAATAAGATCAACAAATCGCCGTACGGATTAGGAATAGAATCTTCTCGAAAGACCAGCATTTTTTCGAGCGGCAGAAGAATGAAATCAGTTTCGCAATCTGTTAAAAAAGATGGGACAGTTTCTGGGTTGTCCGGGCATGATATGTGTTGTGACATTCTTCGTGTATCGAAACGGAAAAACTAGGAGAAAGAGCTACCAGAATACGGAGAGAGCGTCAGCAGGAGAGGAGAGAGCAGCAAAGTAGAGAGGTCGATCACCGAGGGAGAGAGCGAGAGAGGAGGAGCCCCCGCGCGGCGGCGGGCGTCTGAGCCGCCCCCAGAGGACTACGAGAGAGAAGAGAAGATGAGCGAGAAGAGAGAGGGGAGAGATAAGAGAGGGACAGAGGCTAGGGCAGTAAGACGATAGCTGGCCCAGATAAGCTAAATAGTTAAAGTGTGTACTGAACTATCCGCTCATGAACACAATGAAACTAATACAATAGAACGCCCTTTCAGTGTTATGATGATCTGTGAGCCCGACCTTCCATGTGTCTTCTCATGAAAATCACTTGTTGTTCTTCCCCCCCCCCCCCCACCCATCCCTCTTCTTTGTCTTCTTCCCGCCCCATCCCCATGCCTTCTTTGTCCTTTCCTGTTGATTCTTTGACCCCCCAGCCAGCCCCCCCCCCCCCTCGTCTATCCCCCCCCCCCCCCCCCCTCCCGCTCCCCCTCCCCCACTCTACACACTTACCCCTATCCTCTCTTCATTTCAGAGTCATCCTTATTTCGTTTTTTTTTCAATCTATGGTTACTTGCACTTGTTTCATATTTAATTAATTGGTTAATAAAAACTGATTAAAAATTAATTAATTGAAATATAAAACCAACCTCAAGTGTTACAGAGACCAGTCTCTGTACATTTCCCATCTGCCTTTTATTTCATTGCTAAATCAGCTGAAGACATCCGATTAAGAAATGTGTTTCTTGCTTCAGAAACTTTTTCCGACAGTTTTCCGGCGTAGGCTTTGAAGTGAATTTGATGATATTCGTGTCACCAAACATGAACACAAATTTGAAGCTTTGCTCAACACATGATTCCTCTTTTGTTAAGATGCGCGCCAGAGCATTGATGTTTTGCTGCTTTTTGTCTGTGTATTTGTGATGTGCTTACTTTTGTGATGAACACACAGCGGTCATTGTTGTGATACGTTTCAAGTCAATAATGAATACTTCAAAAGAATGACCCCATGAATATATGACATGCACGCAAGTCCACGGGGCACACACACACACACACACACACACACACACACACACACACACACACACGCGCGCGCGCGCATACACACACACACACACACGCACACACACACACCACACACCACACACACACACACACAGATAGACAAAACAGTTTGATAGATAGGCAGACAGACAGGCAGATAGACAGACAGACAAACGGATCAACACACAGAGTAACCGACACATGGACAAGATAGTGGACAGACAGCTAGACTCAAAAACCTCTTGTGTAAAAAGAAAAGGGCTTCAGAGTTCCACGAAGCCAGCTGTGCCCATTGGTTTCGATTCGATTCTGCCGCGTAGGTGAGGCGACCTCCTTGGCTGTGACCTCGTCATGTGTCACGCTACGCACGTGGTTCTGTTGCAGGGTTGATGAATGGGATGAACTGCACTTGGAACGATGACTGCCCAGTGACAACTGCGCCGCCATTGGCAGATGCGGCAAGGACTTGGGAGACCAGTGCGAACAGGACATTGAGTGCTCCACGTTCTATTGTGCCGAAGGACTCTGTGGTAAACACCTATTTTCTGTTTGGGACTCTTCGGCTCAATGCTGTTTCATTGAATGTACCTCCGGTTGTGTGTGGTGTGTGTGTGTGTGTGTGTGTGTGTGTGTGTGTGTGTGTGTACATGTTCTGCTATAGTATCATCATTAAGTATCGATTTGAAAGCAATTAAGTTCAACTTCCACCCCCATCCATCCTCACCAACGTTATCTACACAAGCACGCGCGCGCACGGGAGGATGTTGGATTGTGTTCCCGCTCAACTGTTCAGCTATCAAGACTGACCTCCCTTAACAAAACACATGGTGTGCCAAGATCCGAGTGGATATATTACCTCCCCTGACTATTCCACACCAGCAGCTGAAACACGGGAATTGTATATTCCTCACCGATTTTTTGTCATCATCTGTCAGTAGTAACCTGAGACATTCAGTCTTGTCGACACAGTGTGAGGGTCTTCACAGGTGGGGACCTCAACGCCTTCTCTCTCCCCAATTTGCCAATTATCCTCTTCCACTCTGAATCGTTGACGTGCAAAGTCCCTGACACCCCTGACACTTCACGAACGACAGGACTCCTTTGGCAGAAGTTTATTTACATTGCGTATAACACTTCCTAGAGATAAATGCAGGCTGTCTTATTGACACTTAATCTGTAACACGAAACCCTTTAGTTTGATGTCTGATTTAGATTTCTTTTCATACTGTAGATTTTACGTATTAGAAACGCAGATTGGTTAGAATATTCACACACACACACACACACACACACACACACACACCACACACACACACACACACACACACACACCAATTCACAATAATGCATCTCATGGCACACACGCAGGACACACAGGACACAAAGAGACACTCACGTAACACCACACACACACGCACAAACACACACACACACACACACACACACACACACACACACCACACACACCACACACACACAACACAACTACACACACACACACAAATCACACACACACATACACCACACACGCGCGCGCGCGCGCGCGCGCACACACACACACACACACAACACACACAACACACACACAACACGCGCGCGCTGCGCAAATACACACACGCGCGCGCACACACACACATACACACACACACACACACACCACACACACACACACACACACACACACACACAAAACACACACCACGTCAACACACACATGCACACACACACAACACACTCACGCACGCACGCACGCACGCACGCACGCACGCACACACCACACACACAAAACATAGTCTGTCAACTCTATCACATGCACACGTTGACGGCGCACGCATGCTCTCTCTCTCTCTCTCCAGCCTCTCTCTATCCTCTCTCTCTCTCACTCTCTTCCCCCTCACTCCTCAAACACACACACACACACCACCACACACACACACACACAACACACACATAACACACACACACAGACCACCACACCACAGATCACACACACACACACACACCACACACACACACACACACACACCACACCCACACACACACACACACACACACACACGAGGTGCACATGCAATATGATATGCCTATTCATACATGCACGCATCTACACTTACACTTGCATATAGTCATAGCCATACATACCTCCATATGGAATATTTTTCCATAGGGATAACGAAAGCCTCATACAGTAAACCTCCTGGCAGTATGTTAAGATTGACTGCCTATGTGCACTTAGGTTACAGTTTTCATAACTGACTTGCTTCCAAGCGCATGTCCCCGCCAGCTTCCTTTTCCTCCCTTAGATACTGCCAGTACTGTAAATGCCGTAGTCACTATGCTGACGTTGTCGCAATAATCGATTACGATTTTAACAATGCATAAGAGGACCAAAGGTTGATACATCATACTCATAAACTGACATCAGGCAGAACTAGAATTTGCCATATGGTCTTCTTTTGATTTTCTTCTTCTTTTTCTTCTACTCTTCTTGTTCTTCTTGTTTTTTCGTCTTCGTTTTCTTCTTCTTCTCTTCTGTTGTTGTTCTTCTTCGTTCACTTAGAACAGGAACTGGAGAGGCACTGACGAGGGCTGCTGACGTTGACGGAATCCCTCCAGTTGATAGCATAAAAGATTTTCCCTTCATCGGTGTGTTTGCAGGCCAGGTTCTCGTGCCCTCAGCTTTTCATGGGTGGGGAAGTCGAGAGCAGGAAGTTCCACTGTCCTCTGGGGAGCGAGTGTAGAGGGATTCTGTGTTATGAAGAAGGGACTGGAGATGAGACGCATGGAACTCCAATCCACACACCTGTAAGAGAAAACACAACACACACACACACACACAACACACACAGGAGAGACACACACACACACAGACCCTCCCTCCCTCCTCTCCCCCTCCCTCTCCCCCACCCCTTCCTCCCCCCCCGACCCCCGACCCGACACCCACACACACACACACCCACACACATACACACACACACACAAGACACACACACACACACACACACTCACACACACACACAAGTCTGGAACTTTCTGCTGGTAGAGGAAAGTCAAAGACACTGCCAGTTCTCCTGAAAGACAAGATTCTGCAGCGCTCCCGAGCTTACAAACTCAGCAGTCCCCGAACAATCAGAGAAACTGCTAGGCCCATGTGTAGTAGGAGGAGTAGTAGTAGTAGTAGTAGTATAATAGTAGTAGTGGTAGAGTAGTAGTAGTAGTTAGTAGGTTCTGCCATGTTGACAATGCTTCCTCACAGAGGTGAGAAGAACGCTGCCATCTCGCCTGCTCATGCCCAACAGTGCCCCAATGTGTGCAGAGCAGTTCGGGTGTCGAGGGGTGCGATGGCAGTGACTGCCATGAAACAACGTCACCGTGGCGCACTGATAATTATGTGTGCGTATTGCAAAGACTTCTAGTCCAGTATGGCGACACAGACGACTGCAGTGAGTATTACAAAGCTTGTGGTCAAGTGCAAGAGAGAGAGAGAGAGAGAGAGAGAGGAGAGAGAGAGAGAGAGAAACTCTGAAACTCTGAATTTGTTTTTATTGTAAGACCACCCTCCTGTATACAATGGGTACACGTTTGCTGTGAATGAAATTAAAAAAAAAAAAAGAAGAAGTACGGGTTATCAACAAAAGGAAGTAACTTGTTTTCAGAAACGTACATGCAAACAATTACAAGGGGAAATAATTCAAGGAAACAAACCAAGATAAACAAAAATATCTTCGCTTGCGTTTGAAACCACTTACAACACATATTTGTATATCTGGTTTCCGTTCATAAGTTCATCCCTAGTTTCAACGCATAAACAATATTACATTGCCAAATTTCTAAGGATCAACACGTTCTCAGAAGGCATCAAATAAGATCAACAATCGCCGTACGATAGGAATAGAATCTTGATAAATATTTTTTTCTCGCAAACAAGAAATGAAATAAGTTTCCAATCTGTTACAAAAATGGACAGTTTTGGTTTGTTCGGCATATCTGTTATCAATTCTTAAATCGCATAATCCCAAACGAAAACTAGAAAGAGCATACCAGAATAAAAGAAGAGAGAGAGAGAGAGAGCGAGAGAGAGAGAGAGAGGAGAGAGAGAGAGAGAGAGAGAGGGAGAGGAGAGGGAGGCAGGTAGACGATAGCTGGCCAGATAGCTAAATAGTTAAGTGTGTACTGACTATCCGCTCATAAACACAATGAAACTAATACCAATAGAACGCCTTTCAGTGTTCTGATTGTCTGTGAGCCCGACTTCCATGTGTCTTCTCATGAAATCACTTGTTGTTCTTCTCCCCCCCCCCCCCCCCCCTCCATCCCTCCTTCTTTCTTCCCGCCCGTCCCCATGCTTTCTTTGTCCTTCCCTGCTGATTCTTGACCCCCAGCCAGCCCCACCCCCTCGTCTATCTCCCCACCCCCCCCCCCCCCGCTCTCCCCACTCTACACACACTTACCCCTATCCTCTCTTCATTTCAGAGTCATCCTTATTTCGTTTTTCTTAATTCTGTGGTACTTGCACTTGTTTCACATTTCAATTAATTGGTTAATCAAACTGATTGAAATTAATTAATTGAAATATAAAACAACCTCAAGTGTTACAGAGACCAGTCTCTGTACATTTCCCATTGTCTTTTATTTCTTTGCTAATCAGCTGAAGGCAACCGATTAAGAAATGTGTTTCTTGCTTCAGAACAATTTCCACAGTTTTTCCTGCGTAGGCTTTGAAGTGAATTTGATGATATTCGTGTCACCAAAACGTGAAACACAAAATTGGAGCTTTGCTCAACACATGATTCCTCTTTGTTAAGATGAGCCAGAGCATTGATGTTTGTCTGTGTATTTGTCATGTGTTTACTTTTGTGTGATGACACACACAGCGGTCATTGTTGTGATACGTTCAAGTCAATAATGAATACTTCAAAAGAATGACCCATGAATATATGACATGCACGCAAGTCCAAGGGGCACACACACACACACACACACACACACACACACACACACACACACACACACACGCGCGCACGCGCACGCACACACACACACCACACACACACACACACACACACACACCACACACACACACACACCACACACACACACACAAACGCCAACACACACACACACACACACACACACACACACACACCACACACACACACGGGGAGATAGACAAAACAGGTTGATAGATAGGCAGACAGACAGGCAGATAGACAGACAGACAGACAAACAGATCAACACACAGAGTAACCGACACATGGACAAGAGAGCAGACAGACAGCTAGACTCAAAACCTCTGTGTAAAAAAGAAAAGGGCTTCAGAGTTCCACCGAGCCAGCTGTGTCCATTGGTTCGATTCGATTCTGCCGTGTAGGTGAGGCGACCTCCTTGGCTGTGACCTCGTCATGTGTCACGCCACGCACGTGGTTCTGTTTGCAGGGTTGATGAATGGGATGAACTGCACTCGGGAACGATGACTGCCAGAGTGGACAACTGCGCCGCCATTGGCAGATGCGGCAAGGACTTGGGAGACTCATGCGAACAGGACATAGAGTGCTCCACGTTCTATTGTGCCGAAGGACTCTGTGGTAAACACCTAATTTTCTGTTTGGGACTCTTCGGCTCAATGCTGTTTCATGGAATGTACCTCCGGTTTTTGCGTTGTGTGTGTGTGTGTATGTGTGTGTGTGTGTGGGTGTGTGTGTGTGTGTGTGTGTGTGTGTGTGTGTGGGTGTGTGTGTGTGAGTGAGTGTGTATTTTGTGTGTATTTGCACTCACACATGTAAGCACGAGCGCGCGCGCGCGCGCACCACACACACACCACACACACACACACATACACACACATGCGCGCGCGCGCATTCACGCATACACTCACTCGTGCGTGCATGCGC
The DNA here is from genome assembly GCA_016801955.1 of Conus betulinus. NCBI lineage: Eukaryota > Metazoa > Mollusca > Gastropoda > Neogastropoda > Conidae > Conus > Conus betulinus. The sequence continues at coordinate 565 of JADBJO010015819.1, read as the reverse complement.
GCACACACACACTCACACACAACACACACACCACACACACACACCACCACACACCACACACACACACACACTTGTGTGCATATGCATGCGTGTGCACTCGCACGCACAACCCTCGCGTTCTCGCGCCGTGGGATTATCAATCTTTTTATAACTGATCTTAACCCTTCTTTTCTGTACAGGCACAGGTTGTCCTAGCAATGCCGGTGTCATGGCTGCCTCTCTGATCCTGATGCTCTTGACCTTGACGACAAATCGCTTCCTGTAGACTAGACGTGCAGCGTCCTTCACCTGACCTTGACCGCGATCAACAGTGCAAAACCCCGGATGTAAAACATCCAGGCGAGTTTCACCACCTTAGTAGTATCTGCATGGAAAGATGAACAGAACTTTTGCTTGTTTGCTTGCAAAAAGAATTTTTCTTTTCCAATTTAAATTTTTTTAATGCCTGATTAGCATTTTGGTTTTCACGTTAGGATCAATCTTTTTCCATTTTTTTTTGTATTGCTGATTAGCATTTGGGTTTCACGTTATGGGATCAATCAAAAATAATTGTTATTTACTTAGC
>JADBJO010015818.1:37500-42533 GCA_016801955.1 Conus betulinus | reverse complement strand
TAAGCGCTGATTTTGAGTCCGATAGTATAAGTATTTGTCTATGTATAACGGGCATGTCAAGTATAAAATCTAGTGCTTTCAAAATAGCAAAAATAACTCTGCTGTAAATATAGAACATCCTTTCGTAATATGGAATTTTCTTTCTGATGCTAAGCGCTGGTATTACAAAGGAAGCCCCAACATCGGAAGAATCTAAAACAGAACCATCCGTGAAAATGTGTAGATGGGAATCGTATTTCCTGTCTATCTGACAACCACGAAGGGTATGAACAACATGGAACCTGGGCAATACCATCAAGAGACAGGTTGCAGTTCTGAAACAATGGGGAAACATAATCACCTAGGGACATGTATACCGATTTGTTACGGATCTCTCTTGAAATATACGTGCTGCCATCCAGTTCAGTCATTACTGAATTTGGGATGGTTCTAGCCCTCACTGTAAAATTACAGGCGCAACTTAGCCTGTGTTCATTTAAGGGTAACACACCAGCCTCCTTGTACGTCAAATCAATTGAAGCCCATCGGGGAAGTCCTAATGCAATTTTAAAGGCTAACGAGTCAATACTGGTAAGCTTGTGTAAATCTGTCTTTCCAGCTGTAAAAAAAACTTCTTGGCCATATGACAGAATTGAACGAACTAACCCTGAGGCGACATAGACGAGATTAGATCCCCAGTAATCAGAGGTATGGCAGAAAGAACACGTAATAAACCATTTTTTTTCTAGCCTTTTCTACAAGGAAATTTATATGTTTACTCCAAAAAAAGTTTATAGTGGAAGATTACTCCGAGAAACTTAACTTGTTTGCTTGGGTATATCAAATTATTATCAACCCTTATAGAGATAGCTTCTCTGCCTTCAAACGCAATTGTTTTCTTTGTAAAGACAACAAAGACAGTTTTGTGAGCAGATAAACCAAACCCATTTGATTTCATGTAATGAAAAATATTGTCAACTATTTCCTGATACTGTTCAATGATTTTCTTTCTTTTGGTTTGTTGTTTGGAAAAAATTGCAGTTTACATTTCTCCACAGAGCAATATCATCTGCATATAGAGCTAATGTGGCACCTTTTGTATTAACCTGTTTAATATCGTAAAGCATTAGCGAGAAAAGTGTTGGAGCGATTTACACTTCCTTGGGGAACACCCATGTTAATAGTCTTAGAAGTTGATAAAAGCTCCATGTAGATTGACTTGGATAGTTCTGTCCGATAAGAAAGCTTTTAGAAATTGAAAAAAAAAAAAAAAAAAAAAACCTCGTATTCCTACTTCATGTGCTTTGAACAACAATTTAGAATGCCATACTGAATCGTAGGCTCTATGAACATCAAAGAACGTTGCAAGGGTCGAATAACGCTTGGCAAGAGCTTTTTTTCACATTTGAGGATAAGTGGACAATGTGGTCTGTGACTCCTCTACCTTTCCTAAAACCAGCCTGGAATAAAGGCAAGACTCCATTTTTTTTTTCAAGGAAATGTTCTATTCTGTTTTTCATTATTCTTTCAAAAAGTTTTCCAATGTGAGGTGTTAAAGAAATAGGTCGAAAACTAGAGGGAAGAGTTTTAGGTTTTCCCTTGTTTAAGGATTGGGATGACAGTAGCTTTTTTCCAATCTGTAGGGAGCATTCCAGTATTCCAGCAAATCTGAAAGAACTCCAACAACTTTGATAACAGACTCTCAGGAAAATGCTAATCATGTTATAGGAAATAGGATCCGAACCAGTGGATATCTTACCCGGTTTTACACGTTTAAGTGCGAAACAGAGTTCATGCATTGTTAAGTTTGTGTTTATATATAAAGTGTTACTTTCTATATTAGTCTGCTCAATGTTTTGGAATTTATCCTCAAACTCCTTTCTACGAATTTGTTCAGATTGAGATAAACACTCAGTCTGACTCATTGAAGCAAAAGTTTCTGCTAATAATTCAGCCTTTTCTTTGTTAGTTCTATAAATTTTATCATTAACATGCAGAGCAGGCTGAGGGAGATGAAATGTACCCTTGATTTTTTTAATTTCTTTCCATAATTTAGAAACGTCATGTGGATGTTTAGAGCAAGTCATGATCAAATTACCATAATACTGTTTTTTTGCAAGAGCTACTGTTCTGTTACTATAGTTATTAGCAATTTTGTATTTACAGTGGAGTTCGTTTACTACTTGGGGTGGCTGTGAATGACGACTATTCATCCAGTTTTGAAATGCCTCTGTTTTCATTTTTTTACGGCCAACTCACATGAGGAGTTCCACCAAGGGTTTGAGGCTCTCTTTGGATGGTCTTTAAACTTAATCTTTGGAATGGCACGATCTGCTGCTCTCAGAATAAGATTTCGTAAATCTACATAATTGTTTTCAAGATCTTCTACTGATTCTATGTTATGATTAAAATTGAGCTTAAGAGAACCAGTAATTAGAGTCTGGGCAAAAAGGTCCCAGTTGGCTTTATCTTCGTTGTATTTTGTATGTCCGAGGGTATGCAGTTCTCTCTGGACACACTAAGATCTGAACTTCAACAGGAAGATGGTCACTACCCAGTGGTGACTGAATGACATTCCACATGCAAAGTGGAAAAATACCCGGAGTTACTAAGGACAAATCAATTGATGAATTTTTCTGATCAGAACGATCAGCAATTCTGGTGATAGACCCGTCATTCAGTATCGTTAGATTAGCATTTACTATAGTGTTGGCGAGATATTCATTATTGTTTGTGATATTTTTAGAGTTTTCGGACCATAGAGCATGATGGGAATTGAAATCACCCAGAATAATCCACTCTTTGTTTGAATCTAAATCAAACAACCAGTCGGCTTCCTTCTTGGACACACCATCTGGGTAATAACAGTTCACAACTTGTAAACTTTGGCCCTTGATATTCACTGCTATACAGCAGGAATATAAGCGTTTGTCAGTCGCGTTACAGGGTGTTTTAACAGGTTGGTACAAAATGTTGCACGACACATATATGGCAGTTTTTGTTTTAGTATTTTTTTCACACTGCATTAGTCACTGGAGGAAAATAGTATCCCGGGAGTTTTGGTAAATCATTTTTATGACAATTCAGAGACTGCAGTGCAAGGACATCAAAACTATGGTCTTCCAAAAACTGAATAAGGTAGTCAATGTTACATTTGCTTCTGCAGTTCCATTGTAAAAAACTTAAGACGATCTATGACTGGACTGTCCATGCTGTCTTTTGAAACTGGTTGTCCGCATTACAAGGGAAGGAAGAATAATAACAAACAGAAACAGGCGGATTTTTGCAAAAGAACACAAAGAAAGAGCTTTCATTTTGTAAAAGTTCATAACACATTGGCATGACACTTTGAAATAATTCTTTTGAATTCCAAAACAGAAGATGTAAGCAGGTCCGTCACGTTTTTCATAATACTGATGAATTTAACTGAAAGGGTTTCCATGAACACAACAATACTATTGAGATCAAAATTAGAAGGAGATGGACAGCCGAGCGATGGAACTTTTGGAGACTCTGTTGGCTGACATTTTTTTTTCTAGGAGTACTAAGATGGGGTGACAATTCTGGCCTATTTTCGCAGTTTTCTGCCTTGACTTTATCTTTTCCCAAGTCGGGAGAATAATTTTTTGCGACAGTTACTGGGGAGCAAGCCGCCTTTTTCGTGACCGGCGACTTACTTTTGTTCCCAGCAACAACTGAGGAATATGACATAGGAACAGCATGGTTACATGGATTGAATCATGGTTTGAAGACTGCTGACCACACTGTTCAGGATTTGTTTGTCCTTCTAGCTGAGCTCGTGCAAGAGAAATAGCTTCTAAGAAAGACATATAATTAGATGATTTTAAAGAGCCCGCCAAGACTCTAAGTTTATATTCAGGACACCCAAGGTAGGAAGCAGAGTGATTTTCCTGAACAATTCACACAGCGTCTGGCGTTGGAACATTTGCTATTGTCATGGCCAGACTGACCACATCTACCACACGTCTGTTTGGAGCGACATGCGGATTTTGTATGTCCCAGTCTGTTGCAGCGAGTGCAACGAAAGACTTGCGGAACAAATGGTTTAATGTCAAAAGACTGAAACCCAAGAAAGATTTTTTTTTTGGAAGACTTGGGACAGTGAAGGTAATTTTCACTGCCCTCGAGTCGCTGCCATCTTTATTTTTCAATCTTTTGGCCGCTTTTGCTCCTGGTATTTCTCTTCTAATTTCATCAAGAGAATATATCTACAGGAATGGGTTTAATCACCCCTTCGGTATACACCTCAGGGATGGAGCAGTTGATAGTGATGCCAGCGAGATTTTTTGTATTTAAGAGCGCTTTTTGCTGATCGGCAGAAGTACAGCCAATCAACCATTTACCGGACGACAATTGTTTCTGTTCAATAATGGGTCCGATGGTATTGGTCCAAAGCTTTCTGCTGAGAACCCCAATACCAGCCAAAGTTGCAGAACCCTTTTTGGTATCTTCCAAAATGACCGGAAAATTGAAAGACGATATTTTTTTGGATTCTGAAAGTTTCTGGTGTGTCGTAGACGTGGTCTCTCTGACACATGGCGAGGTAAGTGATGTTTTTAGTGATGAGGATGACGGACACAAGGGGGTGGAGACCTCGACAGCCTCAACTGTCTGGTCAACATTGGCTGTTTCATTCTTTTTTGAGTCGTTTAATAAAGACGCAAGAGACGATTAACCAGATGCTTTTTCTTCCCATTTTTAGGAAGATCATTTTCTGATAAAAGTTTTTTTAAATGAGAGACTTTAAGGTCACTCAACAAATCTGGATTTGTTTTAATTTTGACAGATTTCGTTGAGACTGCCATTGCCAATCTGCCAGAAAATGGGGAAAAGGGGGGGGGGGGGGGGGGGGGGGGGGGGGGGAGGGAAGAAGGGGGAAATTGAAGAAAGGCTCCCAGGAAAAAGAAGTGGCTACACACACACACACACACACACACACACACACACACACACACACACACACACACACACACACACACACACACACACACACACACACACACACACACACACTACACACACACACACACACA
>JADBJO010015818.1:0-5000 GCA_016801955.1 Conus betulinus | reverse complement strand
CGGATAGGACCCATGGCAGTCTTCCAAGACGACAATGCTCGGCCACATAGGGCCGGGTGGCCGAAACTTCATTGTGCAGGCCGGCATCAACAGGATGATCTTCCCGGCGTATAGTCCCGACCTCAATCCCATCGAGCATATGTGGGATGAGTTGGGGAGACGTGTGAAGGAGAACCATCCACCTCCCAGAGACCGCCAGGATCTCTTCCAAATGCTGCAACTGGAATGGCAGAGAATCCCTCAGAGGGTCATCAGAACACTGGTCAACTCGATGAGGAGTCGCTGCGTGGAATGTCTCGCCAATGGCGGTGGCCACACCCACTATTGAAATGATTTTGTGAACTGAACAGATTTTGCGAACTTTGATTTCGACCAAATTCAATGTTACGTTGGAACAAGATAATGAATTAAATCTGTTCCCATTTCAAAATCGTGGCTTTTATATTTTGGAAATTATGCGGGTACATGTAAACTGTGCTTAACTTTACTCTCTCTCTCTCTCTCTCTCTCTCTCTCTCTCTCTCTCTCTCCCCTCCCCCTCTCACTCTGTGTGTGTGTGTGTGTGTGTGTGTGTGTGTGTGTGTGTGTGTCAAATATATTCCTTTTTAAACAAAAGTTGGCATTCGTTTATATGTTTTTTTAAATATCAGTACAACTATGACTTAATCTGACAATAAACTCGTTTCAATCAGTCAATCAGTATTTATGCGTTTGTATTGAGCATGTGTACATGTCCCGGGGGCACGGGTAACCATAGACGCCCCCTCCCACCCCCCCCCACTCCCCACCCTGGTACGTTTTCGTTTGTGTGTGTGTGCGCAGATCTGTTGAAATAACAGACTCTGTGGCATAGTAGTAAGCGTCGCAGACTTTCGGGCTGGAAATTCGTGGATTGCATTCTCGTCAGAAACATTTATTTGTGCTGTTTTCTTTTGTTTTTCCCTGACCGGTTCCTACCAAGAGCTGAGTGTGCTAGAGGCTTATGTGGAAGACAGGAACTAGTGGTTGAGTTTCGCCCTCGTACTGGATGTGTCTCTGGGAGTGTTGCTCAAGTTTTCCACTCTAACACTGCAGGTCACTCGGGCCCGTTCACTGGTATTAGGAAATAAAGCGTGGAGCATAGTCCCTTAATTTAAGTTTCTGACCAGAGTGGAACTTTATCGCACCATTTGCATGGTCGGCATCCTCGAAGGTCATCATTAAAAAAAAAAAAAAACGTCTTGTATTCTGTAGCCAATCATACCATGCAATCATGGTGACAATAGTTTCGGTTTCCGGTCCACATCCATACCATGATAAGTTCGTATTAATGTCGCTGGTACTGGCATGTTCATATGTTCATATAAACTGTCGTGGCCGACGTGGCCACAGTCAACGGGAAGCAGTTAGGACCAAGTCGGTATGAGACAACCTGCGCGAGAGAAGACACTGCACTGCGGTCCCCGAGTCACTTCGGACCTTCACAGGGGGACGGTTCATTCATAGTGACTCCACGCCTCAGTAATTATTGTCTTCAGAAGCGGGCGTAGCAGATGGTGTTCTGGGTAAGGTGGATGAGAAAAAAGGCGCATCCGAACACCTCCACAGTGACTCGCTAGCAGTGCAGTGTCTCCTCTGGTGGTTTGCCCGATGACGACCTGGTCTTCATCGCTTCCCGATGACCTGCCGGTGCCCAAGGGATGACTTGATGTGACATTGGTGTATTTCAAAGTCTTATTTCTATTGATGTTTTTCTGCTCTGACATGCTTCCGAAATAAATGTTGCTGAGTCCCCAAAGTGGCGGTTTAATTTAGAACTATAATACTGAAAGCTACACAGTGGTAAGTTTCTGTTATTTGAAGAAATATTCAGGGGGAAAGGCACGTTTTCATGTCCAAGGATCACAGAAAAAAAATGATATCGAACGTTAATGTCAAAAACGAGGTCTATGTTACCAGTGGGCTTGCTCAAAACGCGGTGATACCAAAACTCTGAATCAGAGATACAACATTTCTGTGATCAGATAATCCATATTCATAGCTACATCGCCATCTGAGAAAAAAAAAAAACTATAGTTAGTTAGTTGATTGGTTGGTTAATTACTAAGTTAGTTCGTGTATTCGTTAGCTAGTTAGTTAGTTAGTATAGCAACATCGTCGTTTGCGAAAAAAGTACAATTAGTTAGCTAGTTAGCTTATAAGTTGGTAACTTAGTTAGTTGCTTAGTTTGTTGGTTAACATAGCAACGTCACCGTTTGTGGAAAAATAGTTAGTTAGTTAGTTAGTTAGTTGATTAGTTGGTTAGTTGTTTGGTTGGTTGGTGGTTGGTTGGTTAGTGAGTTGGCCGGTAGAATGGGCTGGTTGGTTGGCTGGTTAGCTACTTGGTTATCTAGTATGTTACTCAGATAGTATAGCAACATCGCCGTTTGTGAAAAATGGTATTGCTTGTTAGCTGGTCAGCCGGTTGACTGGTTAGTTGGTTGGCTGGCTGGCTGGCTGGCTTATTTCTTGTCAGTTCATTAGTTTGTTTGTTAGCTTGTTGCTGGTAGACCTACTTTTGACTGGGCACATGCACTCAAACAGGCAGACTCTCGCGATCGTTCGGTCTTCTAATTATCATGAACCCGTATGGCTAAAAGCCAGACAGACAGACCTCCCTACACACACACACACACACACACACACACACACACACACACACACACACACACCTCTTTTCTCCTCCCCATCCTATCTTTCTCCTTCTTCTTCCCTGCCCTCTCCATATCCCCTTCAGGATTTTAAAGAAAAGAAAAGATAAGTCGTCCTGGCTCATTTCCACCTCTTTAATTGCCTGTTCAGTGTCGCCGAACTTCATCGGGTCAGGAGGGATCGGGAGGGGGGGGGGGGGGGGGGGGGGGGGGGGGGTGGCGGGCTTTTTTTATACGATGTTCTTCTCTCTCTCTCTCTCTCTCTCTCTCTCTCTCTCTCTCAACTCGGAAGTCGCGTAAGTGGTCTCCTCCTTCTCTTGAGTCTCGCAGCGGTTCCGGAGGCTGGGAAGACGACATCAGCTAAGTTTGATCGGGCGAGACTAAAAAAGAAAAAAAAAAAAAAAAGAGAAAAATCCCAAAAAAACAAAACGAAAAGGAAAAAAAAAAAAAAAAAAAAAAAAATCCCACCGACTGCTGACCATGCCGATCACCTTTCCTTGCGCAGCTGGGCTGAAGGGAGAAGAGCATGCTGTTTTTGTTTTTGTTTGTTTTTAGTTAATTAGTTAATTCTTTAGCACAGCAACATCGCCCTTTGTGAAACAAGTAAAGTTAGTCAGTCAGTCAGTCAGTCAGTCAGTTAGTCAGTTAGTTAGTAAAACAACATCGCTGTTTGTGACAAATGTATAGCTAGTTAGTAAACTAGTTAGTTTGTTAGTTAGTTTGGGAGTGTGTGTGTGTGTGTGTGTGTGTGTGTGTGTGTGTGTGTGTGTGTGTGTGTGTGTGTGAGTGATTTAGTAGGTGATTGAGTTTGTGACTTATTTGAGGAGGAACATCGTTGTCAGTGAAAACGTTGGTTACTTAGTTAGTTAGTTGAGTTAGTCATTCAGTCAGTCGGTCAGTTAGTTAGTAAGTTTCTTAGTTAGTACATAGTTTTTTAGTAATCAGTTAATTTGTTAGTTAGTTGGGATGTTGGCTGGCTGTCTGGCTGGCTGGCTAGTTAGTTAATTATTTAGTTGTAAGCTTGTCCGGCAGATGCTTATACACTGGTTTTTGACAGTGTGCGCATGCACTCATATAGGCAGAGTCTCGCAATAGTTTGGTCTTTTGATTATCGTGAACCCGTATGGCTCAAATCCAGACAGACAGACATCCCCCCCCCCCCCGCCCTCCTTTCTTTTCTCCTACTCATCCAACCTCTTCCTTCTCCTTCCCTCTCCTATCCATATCATCTTCGGGACTTAAAAAAAGATAAGTTGTCCTTGCTCTTTTCCGCCTCTTTAATTGCCTGTTCAGTGTCGCCGACCTTCATTGGATGAGGAGGGATCGGGGGGTGGGGGTGGGGGGGGGGGGAGGAGGGGAGGGTGTTTTTTTTTTATCGATGCTCTCTCTCTCTCTCTCTCTCTCTCTCTCTCTCTCTACTCGGAAGCCGGGTAAGTGGTCTCCTTCTTCTCTTGAGTCTCGCAGCATTTCCGGTGGCTGGAAAGACGACATCAACTAAGTTTGATCAGGCGAGACTAAAAAAAAATAAATAGAAAAGAAAAGAAAAGGAAAGGAAGAAAAAGAAAAGAAAAAAAAAAAAAGAAAAAAAAAAAAAAGAAAATCCCACCGACTGTTGCACACGATGATCGTCTTTTCCTGCGCGGCTGCAGTGAAGGGAGAAGAGCATGCTGATTGGTTGAAAATGACAACACCAGCACTCTCTACTTGTGGAATGGAACATGTAAACTGGCTGTCCGAGGTTTTGGTTTTTGTCTCAGATGCCTTCATGTTCTGCTGAGATGAGATGCTCTTGAGAAACAAAGTTATTACGATCTGCAGAACTGTCGCGATGCAGAGGAAATTCAAATTTGGTGTGTGTGTGTGTGTGTGTGTGTGTGTGTGTGTGTGTGTGTGTGCGCGCCTCATCTTTCTGTCCTCCTCCTAGCACCCTCCCTCATAACTCCATCTCTATCTATCTATCTATCTATCTATCTATCTATCTATATTTGTGTGTGTGTGTGTGTGTGTGTGTGTGTGTGTGTGTGTGTGTGTGTGTGTGTGTGTCTGCGCGCGCGCGTGCGCGCGAGCCTCATCTTTCCGCCCCCCCCCCCCTCGCCCCCTCGCCCCCTCCCCCACACTACTCCTATATCCCATGGCATTTCACCCATCCTGCCCTCTCTTGTTCATTCCATACAGTCGCATCCAGTTTCCCTCCTTACAATACCAGCCATGGCATTTTTGCTGTTTGACTTCTGGGGTGGCTTTACAAAATTTAACTCCTGTCTTGACTTGTACGTCATTTCAATGGGCCACACAGTTGTGTTTTTTCTCTCGTTATTTTGACAGTTTTGA
>JADBJO010015817.1:40000-42538 GCA_016801955.1 Conus betulinus | reverse complement strand
GGAGAGGAGAGAGATATAGAGAGAGAGAGAGAAGAGAGACAGAGAGAGAGAGATGGATTGTGTGAATGTGCAGAGTGACATACAGTAGTGACCCAACATGTGTGTTTTCCAAAAAGTCCCCGATACAAAGCGGAGCCAGAGTCCAGGGCCTCAGCCCCTGTGTCTCGCCGTTCCCTCCGCCTACTCCGTTCTCCTGCTGCTCAGAAGTGGGCCAGGGCATGTGTTCCATTGCACCACTTTCTCACCAGTGTTCCACAGTCTTTCAATGGCAAGAAAACGCAAGATGATTACCTCCCGTGGACCACAGCATGTGTCTGTAGATTTGCTTCCATAATCTCTCTCCTTGTCACCATATGATTATTACATTTAGTGCAAGAAACTTCGAGATAATTGCCCCCCTCTCTGTTTCTCTCTGTCTGCTGTCTGTCTCCCTATCTGTCTGTCTGTCTGTCTGTCTGTCTCTCTCTCTCTCTCTATTCTCTCTCTCTCTCTCTCTCTCTCTCTCTCCTCTCTCTCTCTCTCTCTCTCTCTCTCTCTCTCTCTCTCTCTCTTCTCTCGTTCCGCGTGTGTGATCCTAAGTGTCTAATGCCCACACAGTTTGCGTGTCAGCGCAAAGAACGCGTCGTTTAGTTCATCATTATGAACATGTGACGTTCTCTTATCTGGCGTGGTAATAACTGTGTAATACCTTTCACCCGATGAAGAGGGTTCGACCGGACACTCACACACACAAAAGATTGTGCCGCACCATACACTCCCTGAACTGGAGAGGGCCGTGATGGAGCCAGTTGGGTCTGGATACAATTGAGCAACTCCCTTCAGCCCTGAGAGTCAGACGATATTCACATGATTGTGCAATACCCCATGAGGAAGTCAACATGTATTTATGTGGAATAGGCTGGTGTTCTGGGTGTTTTAGAAAAAGGCAGGATTGGGAGCCGTGGTCAAGTGGTCAGAACAGTGATGGGAGCTGTGGTCAGTGTTGATGGGAGCTGTGGTCAAGTGGTCAGTGTTGATGGGAGCTGTGGTCAAGTGGTCAGTGTTGATGGGAGCTGTGGTCAAGTGGTCAAGTGGTCAGAGCAGTGATGGGAGCTGTGGTCAAGTGGTCAGAGCAGTGATGGGAGCTGTGGTCAAGTGGTCAGAGTCTTGATGGGAGCTGTGGTCAAGTGGTCAGTCTTGATGGGAGCTGTGGTCAAGTGGTCAGTGTTGATGGGAGCTGTGGTCAAGTGGTCAGAGCAGTGATGGGAGCTGTGGTCAAGTGGTCAGAGCAGTGGTGGGAGTTGTGGTCAAGTGGTCAGAGCAGTGGTGGGAGTTGTGGTCAAGTGGTCAGAGCAGTGATGGGAGCTGTGGTCAAGTGGTCAGAGCAGTGATGGGAGCTGTGGTCAAGTGGTCAGAGTCTTGATGGGAGCTGTGGTCAAGTGGTCAGTCTGATGGGAGCTGTGGTCAAGTGGTCAGAGTCTTGATGGGAGCTGTGGTCAAGTGGTCAGAGCAGTGATGGGAGCTGTGGTCAAGTGGTCAGAGTCTTGATGGGAGCTGTGGTCAAGTGGTCAGTCTTGATGGGAGCTGTGGTCAAGTGGTCAGAGTCTTGATGGGAGCTGTGGTCAAGTGGTCAGAGCAGTGATGGGAGCTGTGGTCAAGTGGTCAGAGCAGTGGTGGGAGTTGTGGTCAAGTGGTCAGAGTCTTGATGGGAGTTGTGGTCAAGTGGTCAGAGCAGTGATGGGAGCTGTGGTCAAGTGGTCAGAGTCTTGATGGGAGTTGTGGTCAAGTGGTCAGTGTTGATGGAAGCTGTGGTCAAGTGGTCAGAGTCTTGATGGGAGTTGTGGTCAAGTGGTCAGAGCAGTGATGGGAGCTGTGGTCAAGTGGTCAGTGTTGATGGGAGCTGTGGTCAAGTGGTCAGAGCAGTGATGGGAGCTGTGGTCAAGTGGTCAGTGTTGATGGGAGCTGTGGTCAAGTGGTCAGTGTTGATGGGAGCTGTGGTCAAAGTGGTCAGAGCAGTGATGGGAGCTGTGGTCAAGTGGTCAGAGCAGTGGTGGGAGCTGTGGTCAAGTGGTCAGTGTTGATGGGAGCTGTGGTCAAGTGGACAGAGCAGTGATGGGAGCTGTGGTCAAGTGGTCAGAGCAGTGACGGGAGTTGTGGTCAAGTGGTCAGAGCAGTGATGGGAGCTGTGGTCAAGTGGTCAGAGCAGTGGTGGGAGCTGTGGTCAAGTGGTCAGAATGTTGCCTGCGGAGTTGACTGCCGTGAGTTGGAACCACTTGTGGGGTCTGAATTTTTCGGCTTAAAAAACATCTGTGTCCACCCGCGGTAAAACGGTACTTGATTGAGTTCAGGGAAGACGACGGTGGAAAGTCGGGGAAGATTAGCGCAAGCAAAAAATCCCTTCACTGTTCAATCCCCCCTTCATTGTGAACTGAGCTTAGCAAAAGTTTCTGGTGGATGTTAATTAAAGGGAAAAGGCAGACGTCTATTCACATGTTGTTGTTGTTGTTTCTGTCGTTGTTTAAGTAGTGGGTGTTGACGTGGTAGTTATAATGGGTGTTG
>JADBJO010015817.1:32500-35000 GCA_016801955.1 Conus betulinus | reverse complement strand
TTACTTGGTGAATTCTATATGGGTAATGTCCCCCTTTTCTGTCACTTTTCACTTTTGCTTTACTTGGTGAATTCTATATGGGTAATGTCCCCCTTTTCTGTCACTGTTGACTTTTGCTTTGCTTGGTGAATTCTATATGGGTAATGTCCCCCTTTTCTGTCATTGTTGACTTTTGCTTTATTTGGTGAATTCTGTATGGGTAATGTCCCCCTTTTTCTGTCACTTTTCACTTTTGCTTTACTTGCTGTTGTCTCGTCCTTTGTCGTCGACTACGTTTCTACCTCTGTGACCCATTCTACAGTGTCTTTGACCCATTCTACTGTCTCTGTGACCCATTCTGCAGTCTCTGTGACCCATTCTACAGTCTTTATGACAGAAAGTACTTCTGTGTCCCATTCTACGCTCTCTGTGACCCATTCTAAGCTCTCTGTGACCCATTCTACTGTCTCTGTGACCCATCCTATTGTCTCTGTGACCCATACTACAGTCTCTGTGACCCATTCTACTGTTTTTATGACCGAAGGGACCTCTGTGACCCATTCTACAGTCTCTGTGACCCCATTTTACAGCCTCTGTGACCCCCATTCTGCAGCCGCTGTGACCCATTCTACAGTCTCCATGACCCATTGTACAGTTTCTGTGACCCATTTTACAGTTTCTGTGACCCATTCTACAGCCTCTGTGGCCCATTCTACAGTCTCTGTGATCCATTCCACAATCGTTATGACAGAAAGTACCTCTGTGTCCCCATTTCTACAGTCTCTGGGACCCATTCTACAGTCTCTGTGACCCATTCTACAGTCTCTGTTACCTATTCTATTATCTTTATGACAGAAAACACCTCTGTGACCCATTCTACAGTCTCTGTGAGCCATTTTACAGCTTGTGTGACCCATTCTACAGTCTTTATGACAGAATGTACCTCTGTGTCCCATTCCACTGCCTCTGTGTCCCCATTCTACAGCCTGTGTGACCCATTCTACAGTCTTTATGACAGAATGTACCTCTGTGTCCCATTCCACTGCCTCTGTGTCACATTCTACAGTCTCTGTGAGCCATTTTACAGTCTCTGTGAGCCATTTACAGTCTCTGTGAGCCATTTTACAGACTTTGTGACCCATTCTACAGTCTTTATGACAGAATGTACCTCTGTGTCCCATTCCACAGCCTCTGTGAGCCATCCTGCAGTCTCTGTGAGCCATTTTACAGTCTTTGTGACCCATTCTACAGTCTCTGTGAGCCATTTTACAGTCTTTATGAAAAAAAAGTACCTCTTTGACCCCATTCTACAGTCTCTGTGAGCAGTCTCTGTGAGCCATTCTACTCTGTGTCCATTCTACAGTCTCTGTGAGCCTGTGAGCCATTCTACAGTCTCTGTGAGCCATTCTACAGTCTCTGTGAGCCATTCTACAGTCTCTGTGAGCCATTCTACAGTCTCTGTGAGCCATTCTACAGTCTCTGTGAGCCATTCTACAGTCTCTGTGAGCCATTCTACAGTCTCTGTGAGCCATTCTCAGTCTCTGTGAGCCATTCTACAGTCTCTGTGAGCCATTCTACAGTCTCTGTGACAGTCAGTCTCTGTGAGCCATTCTACAGTCTCTGTGAGCCAGTCTACAGTCTCTGTGAGCCATTCTACAGTCTCAGTCTCTGTGAGCCATTCTACAGTCTCTGTGAGCCATTCTACAGTCTCTGTGAGCCATTCTACAGTCTCTGTGAGCCATTCTACAGTCAGTCTACAGTCTCTGTGAGCCATTCTACAGTCTCTGTGAGCCATTCTACAGTCTCTGTGAGCCATTCTACAGTCTCTGTGAGCCATTCTACAGTCTCTGTGAGCCATTCTACAGTCTCTGTGAGCCATTCTACAGTCTCTGTGAGCCATTCTACAGTCTCTGTGAGCCATTTCTACAGTCTCTGTGAGCCATTCTACAGTCAGTCATCTACAGTCTCTGTGAGCCATTCTACCATTCTGTGACAGTCTCTCTGTGAGCCATTCTACAGTCTCTGTGAGCCATTGAGCCAGCCATTCTACAGTCTCTGTGAGCCATTCTCTGTGACAGTCTCTGTGAGCATTCTACAGTCTCTGTGAGCCATTCTACAGTCTCTGTGAGCCATTCTACAGTCTCTGTGAGCCATTCTACAGTCTCTGTGAGCCATTCAGTCTCTGTGAGCCATTCTACAGTCTCTGTGAGCCATTCTACAGTCTCTGTGAGCCATTCTACAGTCTCTGTGAGCCATTCTACAGTCTCTGTGAGCAGTCTACTCTCTGTGAGCCATTCTACAGTCTCTGTCTCTGTGAGCCATTCTACAGTCTCTGTGAGCCATCTACAGTCTCTGTGAGCCATTTATACAGTCTCTGTGAGCCATTCTACAGCCATTCTACAGTCTCTGTGAGCCATTCTACAGTCTCTGTGAGCCATCCTACAGTCTCTGTGAGCCATTCTACAGTCTCTGTGAGCCATTCTACAGTCTCTGTGAGCCCATTCTACAGTCTCTGTGAGCC
>JADBJO010015817.1:20000-22500 GCA_016801955.1 Conus betulinus | reverse complement strand
TAAAAATGAACGTATGAATGATTTTTTTTTTTTTTAATCTGATGTCTCTTCAAGCTCTGCTCTCGTCACGTTTTGATTTCCTCTTCACGCAGGGAGTAGTGTTAAAGTTTCCTCTTCACGCAGGGAGTAGTGTTAAAGTTTCCTCTTCACGCAGGGAGTAGTGTTAAAGTTTCCTCTTCACGCAGGGAGTAGTGTTAAAGTTTCCTCTTCACTCAGGGAGTAGTGTTAAAGTTTCCTCTTCACGCAGGGAGTGGTGTTAAAGTTTCCTCTTCACGCAGGGAGTAGTGTTAAAGTTTCCTCTTCACGCAGGGAGTAGTGTTAAAGTTTCCTCTTCACGCAGGGAGTAGTGTTAAAGTTTCCTCTTCACGCAGGGAGTAGTGTTAAAGTTTCCTCTTCACGCAGGGAGTAGGAGTAGTGTTAAAGTTTCCTCTTCACGCAGGGAGTAGTGTTAAAGTTTCCTCTTCACGCAGGGAGTAGTGTTAAAGTTTCCTCTTCACGCAGGGAGTAGTGTTAAAGTTTCCTCTTCACGCAGGGAGTAGTGTTAAAGTTTCCTCTTCACATCAGGGAGTGGTGTCAACGTTTCTTCTCTGCGCAGGGAGTTGTATCAAAGTGGGCTTCTTTGATGACGTGACTTTCTCTAGATAGAATTAAGTTGTTCTAAGAATGTTTATTGTGTCTGAAAGTTGACTACACGTCTGTACCTTCAGATGCCCATGAAGATACATGCGTAATGGTTCCAAGCAAACCGGTGAAATGAAAGGGAATCACACTATTCTATGAATGCCAGCTGACAGGGGTAACAGGTGCGTTCTACAGCCAAAAATGTGATGCGCATTTCAGGTTCGAGTCAAGAGGTGCACAACTGGCCCCAAACGCTGTCTACTCTCTATGACACTTTCTTCATAGAACAAGGAGCGTAGGACATAATATGGAAAGGGCGAGGTTGAGCTGTTAATATGAAATCATTCACTGACAACTTATGAAACCACCGAGTTTTGTCATTTGAACAGAATCATTTGCTGGTGTCCATCCACAGCCGACTTCCTTGTGCATAGACAGAGGACACAAATTGGTTGGCGGTAATGATGGGGAGTCGGGACTGGTGCACTTAGCTGCCTGGGTTGCTGTCCCAACTCGTCCAGCAGCTAGGTGAAAAGAACTGGAAGACGTTACTAGAGGAGTCAAGGTAATATGCTCATTGGGGCACTAGACGAGCGGTGCTTGACGTTACTGAAGGATTCAAGGTAATATGTTCATTTGGGGCACTAGACGAGCGGTGCCTGACGTTACTGAAGGATTCAAGGTAATATGTTCATTTGGGGCACTAGACGAGCGGTGTATGACGTTACTGAAGGATTCAAGGCAATATGTTCATTTGGGGCACTAGACGAGCGGTGTATGACGTTACTGAAGGATTCAAGGCAATATGCTCATTGGGGCACTAGACGAGCGGTGTATGACGTTACTGAAGGATTCAAGGCAATATGTTCATTTGGGGCACTAGACGAGCGGTGCCTGACGTTACCGAAGGATCCAAGGCAATATGTTCATTTTGGGCACTACACGAGCGGTGCGTGACGTTACTGAGGGATTCAGGGCAATATGTTCATTTTGGGCACTACACGAGCGGTGCGTGACGTTACTGAGGGATTCAGGGCAATATGTTCATTTGGGGCACTAGACGAGCGGTGTATGACGTTACTGAAGGATTCAGGGCAATATGTTCATTTGGGGAACTAAACGAGCGGTTGTCGGTGTATGACGTTACTGAAGGATTCAAGGCAATATGCTCATTGGGGGGCACTAGACGAGCGGTGCGTGACGTTACTGAAGGATTCAGGGCAATATGTTCATTTGGGGCACTAGACGAGCGGTGCGTGACGTTACTGAAGGATTCAGGGCAATATGTTCATTTGGGGCACTAGACGAGCGGTGCGTGACGTTACTGAAGGATTCAGGGCAATATGTTCATTTGGGGCACTAGACGAGCGGTGCGTGACGTTACTGAAGGATTCAGGGCAATATGTTCATCTGGGGCACTAGACAGGCGGTTGTCGGTGCATGACAAGGCTTGGGGTGGTGGCATTTTGCGGCGGGTATTTCATCTGTAGTCTGCCGTGAAAGAAACCTTGCACATGCTCCATGACCTGACATGTGGGCACGTCCTGGGAATGGGTATTCCGCATGGCACCAGCTATGTGCCTTCAGCCATAAACAGGGCAAGAAGTCATTATGCTGTTTTCTTTTCTTTTTTTTTTTCTACCAGAAGCGTAAGTATGTGTCTGCACTCGCGAATGTTTGACTCATTATTTGATGTTTGACGTTTTGTTCAAACACTTTCTGTTTTAATTGTGTGAACATGATTTTCCTTTTGTGACAATTACTGGTTTTGTGTGAATACTGTCGTGGTAACAGAAAGCAGCAATCACACTGAAAATGACTGACAACACTGTAAACGGCGGTAGCTGTGTGTCTCCTGGTACAGAAAGCAGCAATCACA
>JADBJO010015817.1:0-10000 GCA_016801955.1 Conus betulinus | reverse complement strand
CCCACCCCGACCCCCCCTTCCCTTCTCTCAGCTGTGTGCAGCCAACCATGACGATGGATTACGAGAGACGGGAGTTTCCACTGGCTGCGAGGACGACTCCACTGCACCTCGTCACCCCGCTTTGCGCCTCCTCCCGCTCATCCTGGGGAGGGTGACAAAAGCACCCGCGGCAAGAGCAAGGCCCAGCACTTACAGCAAAAGAGCAAGGCCCAGCACTCCACAGCGGGGACAACGCCGCTGCCAGCGCCACCTCGCCGCGCTCTGGGGCCGGCGCGCGCGTGACGGTGGGCCACGAGCTTGTCTGGCATCGGAGGCACCCAACCACCAGCGGCAGCGCGACAGGAGGATTTGGCGGCGTGACGGGGATGGGAGGGGGAGGAGGAGGAGGAGGAGGAGGAGGAGAGGAGGCGGTGGTGGTGGTGGTGTTGTCAGTAACGGGTTGTGGGGGGGCCGCAGTCACAGCTGTTTTTCTTCCCCCGGAACAGAACGTGCACCAGCGCGCCTTGCGCCGACAAGGGTCGTCCGCTTCCGTGTCCGCTTTCGCCTCTGCTGAAGCGAAAACGAACGGAAAAAGTCGAGGTCAGGAGCGTGGGCGTGGGCGCCCGCGTGGGCAGTAGTACCGGAAGTCTTGCTGCTCCAGCTCGGCCGGAGGAGGGTCCGGTCTGGGAGCCAACGGGGACGGCCTGGGCACCAAACGCGTCCGTCAGCAGCCTCAGCAGCAGCGGCTTCGGCGGCACCCCTCGCCATCAGCCGGCTGTCCTGCCGCCATCCTGCACGCTGCCCTCGCCGCGCCTACAGCGGTAGACTCCGTGAAGTACTGCAAGGCGGTCAATGGCATCGCACCCCGCACCTCGGCCCCCTCAGGTGGAGGTGGGGGAGGGGCGGGAGCATGCACCCCGGCGGTGGCGGTGGAGGCAGCGGCACCCCGCCCCCCGCGTCCGTCCCGGCGCGTGCCTAGCCTGAAGCTGAAGCGCATCAATGTGGGCAAGTACCGCCAGCAGTCCCGGGACTCCCTCCCTCCCACCACGCAGCAGCAAAGCGACGAGGGTCATGAGCCTCCCACGGCTAACGGCGGCATCCCGGCGCCTGCCACCACCACCTCCTCCACGACCACCACCACCTCCTCGACCACAGCAGCAGGCTCCGCGACCACGACCCCGGCGACTACAGGATCCGCAGCAGCTGCAGCAGCAGCGAGTAAAGCGACAGGGTCTGGCGGGCGACGGAGCGGGCCGCCCAACACCATGCCTTTCCTGGTGACCACGGGCAGCGGCAGCGCCCACCCGGCCATCACCATTACGCTGGAGTCCGACACGGACTCTATCTACAGCGACTACCTGAGCCCCGACATCAACTACCAGAACAAACGTCAAGGTGCAGTTCCTGGGCGACGAGAACAGCCTGTACGGCACGCCCAAGGAAGAACTGATCCCGGGCTCCACCGAGATGCATCCCCAGAGCGAACAGAAGACGTCGCCGACGTCCTACCTGAAGGAGCAGATCCTGACCTTCTTCCAGCCCTCGGACAACAAGCTGGCCATGAAGCTGTTCGGCAACAAGAACGCCCTCATGAAGGAGAAGAGATGAGGCACAAAGAGCGTGGGCAACTGGGCTCTCTCTCTCTCTCTCTCTCTCTGTGAGTCGGGGGTCGGTTTTGTCTTGTCTGTCTGTCTGTCTGTCTAGCGGTCGGTTGGCCTCTCTCTCTCCTCTTCTCTCTCTCTCTCTCTCTCTCTCTATCTCTCCTCTCTCTCTCTCTCTCTCTCAGTCGGTTTTCGGTCGGTTTGTCTGTCTGTCTGTCTGACTGTCTGTCTGTCTGTCTCTTTCTTCTGGGTCGGTCTCTCTCTCTCTCTCTCTCTCTCTCTCTCTCTCTCTCTCTCTCTCTCTCTCTCTCTCTCTCTCTCTCTCTCTCTCTCTCTCTCTCTCTTCCTGTAAACGAGGACTTTGTATTTTTACTTATCTGAACAAAGTGGAGAACGGTTGCCATGTCTACGCCTGTTGTGCATGCGAATCAGTTGGAAGGCAATGAAGCTTGCTCTCGTGGCTTTTTTCTCGGGTGTTCTGTGTTGTGTAATAATACGCTGGTCACGTTGACACTCCTGAACCACTTGCCATCAGCTGTATCGGTAAATATCCCCACTTCTACCAGTTTAGATGACATTTAGCTGGGAATCATCGAAACAATGCCTGGTGCCTATTTCTGCAAGCGCGTGCGTGTGTGAATGCTTCGGTCGCTCTCTTGATCTCTTCGTCGATCGTGTCTCTGTCTGTTTGTCTGTCTGTCTGTCTGTCTCAGTATCTTTCTCTGTCTGTCTGTCTGCCTGCCTCTCTCTCTCTCTCTCTTCTCTCTCTCTCTGTGTCTCTTTCTCTCTCTCTCTCTGTATTGTTTTCTGTGTGTAAGGGGTAGGGGAGGAGATGGTGGTTGTGGGAGATGTGTGTGGTGCGCGCGCGCGCGCGAGCGCGCGTGCGTGTGTGTGGTGTGTGTGTGTGTGTGGGTGTGTGTGTGTGTGTGTGGTGTGTGTGTGTGTGTGTGTGTGTGTGTGGTGTGTGTGTGTGTGTGTGTGTGTGTGTGTGTGTGGTGTGTGTGGTGTGTGTGTGACGTGCGTGCGTGAGGACGGAGGGGGGATCTTCAATATTGATTGTATATACCGATCTTCGGAAAAATATATGCGAGTATGTTCGTCCTCTTTTCTGTCTCTCTTTGTGACTCTTCATTCTGTTTTACTCTCTGTCTGTACTGTCTCTCTTTGTGACTCTTCATTCTGTTTTATCTCTCTGTCTGTACTGTCTCTCTTTGTGACTCTTCTTTCTGTTTACTCTCTATCTGTACTGTCTCTCTTTGTGACTCTTCATTCTGTTTTACTCTCTGTCTGTACTGTCTCTCTTTGTGACTCTTCATTCTGTTTTACTCTCTGTCTGTACTGTCTCTCTTTGTGACTCTTCGTTCTGTTTTACTCTCTGTCTGTACTGTCTCTCTTTGTGACTCTTCATTCTTCAGCGGTAGTGACATTAGCAGCAGCTGCACCAACCACAGCGGTAGTGACATTAGCAGCAGATGCATCCATCACAGCGGTAGTGACATTAGCAGCAGATGCATCAACCACAGCGGTAGTGACATTAGCAGCAGATGCACCAACCACAGCGGTAGTGACATTAGCAGCAGATGCATCCATCACAGCGGTAATGACATTAGCAGCAGATGCACCAACCACAGCGGTAGTGACATTAGCAGCAGATGCACCAACCACAGCGGTAGTGACATTAGCAGCAGCAGATGCATCCATCACAGCGGTAGTGACATTAGCAGCAGATGCACCAACCACAGCGGTAGTGACATTAGCAGCAGATGCACCAACCACAGCGGTAGTGACATTAGCAGCAGATGCATCCATCACAGCGGTAGTGACATTAGCAGCAGATGCACCAACCACAGCGGTAGTGACATTAGCAGCAGATGCATCCATCACAGCGGTAGTGACATTAGCAGCAGATGCACCAACCACAGCGGTAGTGACATTAGCAGCAGATGCATCCATCACAGCGGTAGTGACGCAATAACAGTAGTGCCGCTCTACCAACACCAACAAATAGACATGAAACGTAATACAAAAATATCGATACGGATGCCGGATTCAATAGAGAAATGAAGGAACAGGTATGTACACATATGCACAAAACGCACCAACTGGCATGCAGCCACAATGCGGCCTACCTACCAACCTTACCTACTACCTGACCAACACGAATATATCTTCTAACTGTATTAGCTACTTTCACGCGGGTACACAGACACACAGTTACACAAAGACACACAGACACAGACACACACACACACACACACACACACACACACACACACACACACACACACACACACACACACACAAGACTCCTCAGAGAGAGAGAGAGAGAGAGAGAGAGAGAGAGAGAGAGAGAGTGAGTGTGTGTGTGTGTGGGTGTGTGTGTGTGTGTGTGTGTGTGTGTGTGTGTGTGTGTGTAAGTGCACCACATTGCAAACTCGGCTGCAGCTTGTTTCATCAGGTCTCCGATTCCGAAGCAGGATCGCCCGCGTGACAGCAATCGGTCCGTTTTCGTTTTCTTTTTTTTTTTTTTTTTTTTTTTTTTTTTTTTTTTTTTTTTTAATCGGCTGGTTTGTTTGCAGTGAGAGTTCACGTTCGTTCCGAGTGGGCGAGAGAGAACATGCCTGGCTCATTATGAAGCGACAGGAGAGAATGTCAGGGAAGAAACCTAATCATCAACCGTTGCCACATGAGGCTTGTGTGAGGCTTGGCTTCCAGGAGAGCTTTGGATTCCTGCGCTCCGCCTCCTCCCCTTTCTCCCCCCTCCCCCCTCCCCTTTGTGCTGTAGTTTTTTTTATGACAGTGTGAAGGGAAAATAGTGTAAATGTGTAAGAAATGTTGACCAAAAAACATGAATCATACACACTTCTTGACTGCGTCTGATATAGACGCTGGAACTGCCCATCTCTGAAATGAAATGTGGCTTCAAATCATGACGATTACAGAAAAGGTCCATAGATACGTCAAGCATTTCAC
The DNA here is from genome assembly GCA_016801955.1 of Conus betulinus. Classification (NCBI taxonomy): domain Eukaryota; kingdom Metazoa; phylum Mollusca; class Gastropoda; order Neogastropoda; family Conidae; genus Conus; species Conus betulinus. The sequence continues at coordinate 5,447 of JADBJO010015817.1, read as the reverse complement.
TATGTTGTACGTGGGGAGAGAGAGAGAGAGAGAGGAGAGAGAGAGAGAGAGAGAGAGACAGACAGACAGACAGACAGACAGACAGGCAGGTAGGCAGGCAGGCAGGCAGGCAGGCAGGCAGACAGACAGAGACAGAGACAGACAGACAGAGAGAAGAGGGAGGGAGATAAAGATTAAGAGAGAGAGAGAGAGAGAGAGAGAGAGAGAGAGAGAGAAGAGAGTGAGTCATGACGTATTTCATGTATCAAGGTACATAGGGGGTCCACGTTATTGGAGGAAGAATGTGAGGAAAAGAAGTAGTGAAAAGGGGGTAGGGTTTATCTGATTCCGCCCCCCTCTGCCATACAGCCCTGCCAGTTCCCTTTCTCATGCACCCCCACCTCGCTTCCTGCCACCCACCCCATCTGATTCCACCCCCCTTCCCACCATACAGCCCTGCCAGTTCCCTTTCTCATGCACCCACCTCGCTTCCTGCCACCCACCCCTACACCCCCCTTCCCACCATACAGCCCTGCCAGTTCCCTTTCTCATGCACCCACCTCGCTTCCTGCGGCCCACACCATTCCTCCCAGGGCCTCTCACAACTAGTCACCAATAGACACCCCATTCCTCCTCCCAGAACCTCTCACCACTGGTCACCAATAGACACCCCATTCCTCCTCCACAACCTCTCACCACTGGTCACCAATAGACACCCCATTCCTCCTCCCACAACCTCTCACCACTGGTCACCAATAGACATCCCATTCCTCCTCCCAGAACCTCTCACCACTGGTCACCAATAGACACCCCATTCCTCCTCCCAGAGCCTCTCACCACTGGTCACCAATAGACACCCCATTCCTCCTCCCAGAACCTCTCACCACTGGTCACCAATAGACACCCCATTCCTCCTCCCACAACCTCTCATCACTAGTCACCAATAGACACACCCCATTCCTCCTCCCACAACCTCTCACCACTAGTCACCAATAGACACCCCCATTCCTCCTCCCACAACCTCTCACCACTAGTCACCAATAGACACCCCATTCCTCCTTCCAAAACCTCTCACCACTAGTCACCAATAGACACCCCATTCCTCCTCCCACAACCTCTCACCACTAGTCACCAATAGACACCCCATTCCTCCTCCCAGAACCTCTCACCACTAGTCACCAATAGACACCCCATTCCTCCTCCCAGAACCTCTCACCACTGGTCACCAATAGACACCCCATATTCCTCCCACAACCTCTCACCACTAGGCACCAATAGACACCCCATTCCTCCTCCCAGAGCCTCTCACCACTAGGCACCAATAGACACCCCATTCCTCCTCCCAGAACCTCTCACCACTAGTCACCAATAGACACCCCATTCCTCCTCCCACAACCTCTCACCACTAGTCACCAATAGACACCCCATTCCTCCTTCCAAACCCTCTCACCACTAGTCACCAATAGACACCCCATTCCTCCTCCCACAAACCTCTCACCACTAGTCACCAATAGACACCCCCATTCCTCCTCCCAGAACCTCTCACCACTAGTCACCAATAGACACCCCATTCCTCCTCCCAGAACCTCTCACCACTGGTCACCAATAGACACCCCAATATTCCTCCCACAACACTCTCACCACTAGTCACCAATAGACACCCCATTCCTCCTCCCAGAGCCTCTCACCACTAGGCACCAATAGACACCCCATTCCTCCTCCCACAACCTCTCACCACTAGTCACCAATAGACACCCCATTCCTCCTCCCAGAACCTCTCACCACTAGTCACCAATAGACACCCCATTCCTCCTCCTCCACAACCTCTCACCACTGGTCACCAATAGACCACCCCATTCCTCCTCCCAGAACCTCTCTCACACTAGTCTACCAATAGACACCCCATTCCTCCTCCCAGAACCTCTCACCACTGGTCACCAATAGACACCCCATTCCTCCTCCCAGAACCTCTCACCACTAGTCACCAATAGACACCCCATTCTCCCCCCAGAACCTCTCACCACTAGTCACCAAACAGACACCCCATTCCTCCTCCCAGAACCTCTCACCACTAGTCACCAATAGACACCCCATTCCTCCCAGAACCTCTCACCACTAGTCACCAATAGACATCCCATTCCTCCTCCCAGAACCTCTCACCACTAGTCACCAATAGACACCCCATTCCTCCCAGAGCCTCTCACCACTAGTCACCAATAGACACCCCATTCCTCCGAAAACCTCTCACCACTAGTCACCAATAGACACCCCATTCCTCCTCCCACAACCTCTCACCACTAGTCACCAATAGACACCCCATTCCTCCTCCCAGAACCTCTCACCACTAGTCACCAATAGACACCCATTCCTCCTCCACAACCTCTCACCACTAGTCACCAATAGACACCCCATTCCTCCTCCCAAAACCTCTCACCACTAGTCACCAATAGACACCCCATTCCTCCTCCCAGAACCTCTCACCACTAGTCACCAATAGACACCCCATTCCTCCTCCCAGAACCTCTGGCTATTAACAGGTGGCAGGACATGACAGAAGATAGTCACCAACAGACACCCCATTCTTCCCCCAAGAGAAGATAGTCACCAACAGACACCCCATTCCTCCCCCAAGAGAAGATAGTCACCAACAGACACCCCATTCCTCCCCCAAGAGAAGATAGTCACCAACAGACACCCCATTCTTCCCCCAAGAGAAGATAGTCACCAACAGACACCCCGTTCCTCCCCCAAGAGAAGATAGTCACCAACAGACACCCCATTCCTCCCCCAAGAGAAGATAGTCACCAACAGGCACCCCATTCTTCCTCCCCCAAGAAAAGATAGTCACCAACAGACACCCCATTCTTCCCCCAAGAGAAGATAGTCACCAACAGACACCCCGTTCCTCCCCCAAGAGAAGATAGTCACCAACAGACACCCCGTTCCTCCCCCAAGAGAAGATAGTCACCACCAGACACCCCATTCCTCCCCCAAGAGAAGATAGTCAACAACAGACACCCCGTTCCTCCCCCAAGAGAAGATAGTCACCAACAGACACCCCATTCTTCCTCCCCCAAGAGAAGATAGTCACCAACAGACACCCCCTTTCTTCCTCCCCCAAGAGAAGATAGTCACCAACAGACGCCCCATTCTTCCCCCAAGAGAAGATAGTCACCAACAGACACCCCATTCTTCCTCCCCCAAGAGAAGATAGTCACCAACAGACACCCCATTCCTCCCCCAAGAGAAGATAGTCACCAACAGACACCCCATTCTCCCCCAAGAGAAGATAGTCACCAACAGACTCCCCATTCTTCCTCCCCCAAGAGAAGATAGTCACCAACAGACACCCCATTCCTCCCCCAAGAGAAGATAGTCCACCAACACAGACTCCCCATTCTTCCTCCCCCAAGAGAAGATAGTCACCAACAGACACCCCATTCCTCCCCCAAGAGAGAGATAGTCACCAACAGACACCCCATTCTTCCTCCCCCAAGAGAAGATAGTCACCAACAGACACCCCATTCCTCCCCCAAGAGAAGATAGTCACCAACAGACACCCCATTCTTCCTCCCCCAAGAGAAGATAGTCACCAACAGACACCCCATTCCTCCCCAAGAGAAGATAGTCACCAACAGACACCCCGTTCCTCCCCCAAGAGAAGATAGTCACCAACAGACACCCCATTCTTCCTCCCAGAACCTCTCGCCACTAACAGGTAGCAGGACATGACTTTCCATTGCTGACAGAAGATAGTCACAGACAGACATTTAAAATAGTCACCAACAGGCGTTTAGCAATGTTTCTGTTGACGGATATTTTGAGGATTTTCAATACGATTTAAGAAGGATTTGGTGCTTAAAAATAAGTCCACGTGTAAATATCTAATTACGAGAGAGAGAGAGAGAGAGAGAGAGAGAGAGAGACGGAGTAAGAGATATAGAGAAAGCAAGAGGGAGGGAGGGAGGGAAAGATAAATATGGAGGGAGAGAGAGAGAGGGAGGGAGTGTGTGTGTGTGTGTGTGTGTGTGTGTGTGTGTGTGTGTGTGTGTGTGTGTGGTGTGTGTGGTGTGAGAGAGAGAGAGAGAGAGAGAGTGAGTGAGTGAGTGAGTGAGTGAGAGAAAGAGAGACGGACAGACAAATATATAACACACACACACACACACACACACACACACACACACACACACACACACACACACACACACAGGCGGCGCGTGCGCGCGCACAGAGAGAGAGAGAGAGAGAGAGAGAGAGAGAGAGAGAGAGCGAGAGAGAGAGAAATAGAGAGACAGACAGACAGAGAGACAGACAGACAGACACAGAGACAGACAGACACAGACACAGACACAGAGAGAGTATCAATGAATGAATGAGTGCATTGAGAGAGGCAGGCCGATTGTTCCGCTGCTTGCTAGTGGCTGTTGATGAAGCGAAGCCAGCAGATACCAAAGGGGCCAGACAGAGAGTGGCTGTGCTGCTGCCTTCACTTCCACGTGGGCCATGCTGCTGCCCACCTTGGCCCTTTCGCGTCCCTTACCCAGCACGCCGAACACAGACGCCATTCTGACAACAGTGGGGAGGGCAAGCATGCTGTCGGCAGGCTGTGCAACAATATTTACACACCCGGATTCCACAGACACCCGGATTCCCACAGACACACCGGATTCCCACAGACACACGCATTCCCACAGACACACACATTCCCACAGACACCCGGATTCCCACAGACACCCGGATTCCCACAGACACACGGATTCCCACAGACACACGGATTCTCACAGACACACGGATTCCCACAGACACACGGATTCCCACAGACACACACATTCCCACAGACACACGGATTCTCACAGACACACGCATTCCCACAGACACACGGATGCTCACAGATACTAGGATTCCCACACAGATACTCGGATTCCCAGACACACGGATTCTCTCAGACACACGGATTCTCACAGACACACGGATTCCCACAGACACGAATTCCCACAGACACATGGATTCCCACAGACACACGGATTTTCACAGACACACGGATTCTCACAGACACATAGATTCCCATAGACACACGGATTCGCGTACTCGCCCTTTTCCTATGTACAGAGATACTCTACGCTTTAACTCTCTGTAGGTCTTTCTGTCTGTCTGTCTGTCTGTCTGTCTGTCTGTTTGTCTGTCTGTCAGTCTGTCTCTCTCTCTCCTCTCTCTCTCTCTCTCTCTCTCTCTCTCTCTCTCTCTCTCTCTCTCTCTGGGTGTTCTTTTATCTCTGTCTATCTCATTCTTTCTTTGTCTGTCTGTGTCTCTTTCTCTGTCTGTGTCTCTCTGTCTGTATATATCCTGCAGCCTGTCTCTCCCCCTCCCTCCTCCTCTAACCCTCTCTCTCCACCTCAAATTTTCTCTCCCCCTCACTCACTACCCCCCCCCCCCTCCCCGTCTCTCTCTTTTTCTACTTCAGTCTGACT
>JADBJO010015816.1:26412-42545 GCA_016801955.1 Conus betulinus | reverse complement strand
ACAAAAAAAATTCCATTCAAGGTGTACTCAAGAAACCACCGCCCAGACACCCTTAACGTCGGCGCACCGGGTGCGTAGCAGGTTGATATGTTTCTAGGGCACACGGTTTTCTCGTGGCAGTGTGATGGTGACGGGCACAGCCGCACGGAAGGCCCCCCAGTGACAACCAGCACTGTACGTGCAGGACCCATCCAGCCAAGGCGGTGGGGAGTGGAGGGAGAGGAAGGAGCACAGAAAGACGTTCATGCCTAGTCCCATGGCACTACCTGCTCTGTCTTCAGCAGCCTTCTGTTTCAGGTAAGACGTACAGTCGTAACCCGGACAGTCATGTTGTCCACGTGTTACTGTGTGTCACTACAGAAAAAAACAAAACCTGTAGGCGTATCGCCCAGTATCGCCCCTTGATTTAGGTTGTACCTGCAGTACTCCATGGGAAATGTCATATGCAAATGTAAAGGTGTGTTGGTCACATATCGTAAAGGCGAAGTGTCGTCATTGTTTACTGACCACAGGGCCGGCTGCCGAGAGCGAGACGAGAGAGCGAGGAGAGAGAAGAGAGAGAGAGAGGAGACGACGAGGAATATCGGAGGCCCCGCCGTCCCGCCCGCCCACCCCACCAAACCATCCCCCCCTCCATGGCTATGAAAAAATTTTTTGTTTGTCCTCAGAAAACGTTGATCTCCTGTGTTCCACTTTCAAACAATCTCAATCCCCCCCCCCCCCCCCCCCCCCCCCCCCCACTGTTTATACAACTGATCCGACCCTGGACCACTTCAGTCGGGAAATCGACTTGGGTGAAAATGATCGAAACCATTCACATCTGTTCGCTTTGATCTGATGATTGCCTTAGAAGATGGTTAGCGCAGCGTCGGCTTTTACGGGAGCTCCCCTCCCCCTCCTCCCTCCCCCCCCCCCCCCCCACACCCGCATCGTTCCCTTTTAAAACTGAAAAATGTTACTGTTTAGGATAAGGTGTTTTCGTTGTTACTACTATGCTTGTATCTATTCATTCAACGCCCTTGAAGAGACGCGTTTATAAAAAACGCTGGGGTCAGTACGGACAGCGGATTCTGATCGTTAATGCATGAGAAAAGCCGCTCGTGCACATGCATGTGCGTGTGTGTGGACTGGTTGTGGGGGGAAAAAAGTCCGGTTAAAAACACGAGCAACGTTCACTGCGACTGTTCGTGCAGTATTTAACAGCGTTCGTGCAGTATTGAACAGCAGTTCTTTGGCCCTAGTGTCATAAGTGTTCCCGAACATTGTTTATCATGTCGTTCTGTTGCCATGACTGTAGGCTATTGAGCGCGCGAAAGCACCAGATTGGCCCTAGTCATCCTGTCTGTCTGTCTGTCTCTGTCTTAATCCATCCCTTTCTCTCATTCTCTCTCACATTTTCTCTCTCATTCTCTCTTACTCCCTCGCACCCTCTCTCACATCTCTCTCTCTCTCTCTCTCTCTCTCTCTCTCTCTGTGTACCACATCACCCTGTGTTATTTTCTTTTATGTGAGTGATTATATGTAAATTGTTAATAGTTTTCATTTGAACGGATACAGTTACTGTGTGTTTTTTTATTTTTGATTTTTGTCAGTGATGATAATGGAAATCGTACAAGACTTCATTTCAGCATCAATCGCCGGAGTGTGAAAAGACATTAAATTGAGGGGAAGGTACGTTTTTTGTTCCTCAAGCCTCGAGTACAAGAGCTTTCCGTCGAAATAGTTAAGTTGACTTAAAAAAAAAAAAATAACCTGGGGTATTCCCTTGACATGTCAGAGCATCGGCGATATCTACTACGACCGAACTATATTAGCTATAGTTACATTCTACAACCAAACTGTATATACTGGCTATATTTTCTACAACCAAACTACTTCGGCTAGATTTTCAACAACCAAACTATATTGGCTATATTTTTCTACAACCAAAACTATATTGGCTGTAATTATTTTCTACAACCAAACTGACCTTTATCTTGGACGACAGAAGCTTCTGAACGGAAGTGGACCCCAAAAGAAATCTTGACAAAGTGAATATCATCCATCTACACACACACCACACACACACAACACACACACGCGCGCGCGCGCGCGCGTAATATGTGCAAGTTAGCGCCCCTTTTTCTTTGTGCTTTCCCTTTCAAGCTATTCCTTGACTTTATAACTATCGCCTGACGACGAGGACTACCGATAAAGACTTCGCCGCAAAAATATTTGCGTGTTAGATATATGATTAAATGAATATTGGTGGGGGTGCATTGCTCAGAGCAGCCCGTGGTGATGTGCAGTTACCGGGAGGGGCGAACTAAACTACTCTTTCACCCAGTCTGTCTCTCCGTCCTTGATTAACTACATCAGAGGATAAGATTTCCTGTCAGACCCTTGTCCTGTCACACAACGGTTTCTTTTTTTTTTTTTTTTTTTCAGTTTAATAATTGGAAGGTCTGTTAACAGTGAAAGTCGATGGCGTTTGCAGAGTGGTACTATCAGTCTTTTATTAAAAGTGAAACCTCTTGATTTTTGACAGAGAAAGAAAGAAGAAGAGAAAAAAAAGAAGCTTTTGAAGAAAGGAGCAAACTGGAGGTGGCAGAGGGAAAGAGAAAAGGGGGGAGGATAATGGGAAGGACGTGAGAAGTTGGGGGGGGGGGGGGGGGGGTTGTTCGTGTGGTGAAGGTGGAGAGTGGAACGTGGGATGTGTGTGAAAGGGCGCGGTAGAGTGGGTTTAGTTGGTGACGTGTGTGTGTGTGTTTGTGTTTGTGTGTGTGTGTGTGTGTGTGTGAGAAAACTGATTGAAAGATTTCCTTTCCGCCCCACCCGTGCAAGAGGAGTTTTTTTTTCTTTTTCTTATTTTAAGTCAAAGTTGCACAGAGCATTGAAAATAATTTGAAAGCCGAAGGAAGATACAATGCCAATAGATTTGAACAGCTGGATTTCAATATTTGACAGAAAGAAGCTCGAATTCAGGGGGGTGAAAGATGATTATGGACGGGAATATTTCCGCTGAAGTCTTCTCGGATTAAAGCACATGTAGAACCTCTTTCTCTCTGTCTGGCCAGCAGTTCCACGCTAACGCCGGACGGAAAGGAATGCAGTAAGCGTTAAGGCGACCAGTCACTGAAGGCGATAGGCGTCATAAGCTTGGGTCCAAAAGCTGAACATAGTGGGGCCATGTGTCTGATCGGTTTGATGCCAACTTTCCCACGAGGGTCTGTTTTAAAAACGGTTAAACGTGGTATTTTACATCGCCAGTCAGGAATTGTTTATCATGATAGTTTTCTTTTAAAATTCATTCTTTTTTTTTTCAATTTCACTCGTGGGACATTCACCAGCTATACTTACACGGAGAGAATTGGTTTATACTGATGTCCAGCTCCGTGAGAGGAGATAGTTTACTGACGGCAAGAAGCTTTGTGAAATATTTGCTGAGCCTCATTTTGTTAATGGACCGTTTATCTTTCGGAGGTAAATGCAAATACAGATCCTTCTTTCTTTCAAATGTAAAGTTGGTGAATATCCACCAAGTGAAAAAAAAAATCTTTTATAAAAAGGTTTCAGCTGGGAGAAATGTACTTTTGGATTTCATCCACATGTTGTAAGACCAGTGGTTCTTTGGCATTCCTTCAGCTTCGCCGATCCAACTATCTGGAAACTCATTGCGTCTCGTACACTAAGCGATATCTGCACATCTTGCCTGCTTTCAAAGCACGAATAAAAAGCGATGTGTTATAAAACAATTTTTTTATTCCAATCCTGTTTTCCACGTGTGTACCAAAAGATTTTTTCTTTGTAATATGGCGATTAAGAATTGAATAGTGTATAATTGTTCAATATGTATATGATTTGTGATGATGACTGATGAGGAAAACATGTGTACCACGCCAGACTAACTTGGAAATCAGGGACCCACCTCTTGTCGCTTAATTTTTTTTTCGTTGATCATGCTTCTCTTCCGTGACAGATGGTAAATGTGGTCAGGAAGTGGTCCAGGAATGCCGAAGAAGATGCCATCCTTCATAGGTTTTTGACCCACAAGATGAAGTCTCGTAAATCGTTGGCATTGTTACAAATATTGAAATTGAAATACTTGGAATATATCAATTTGCGTATGCAGCAAGAAACCATCTTTCAAAGGCATGTTATCCAATGGGTTTTCAAATCGAGGGCCCTTTACCACAGGTTCAGTCCTCCCTTTCCTCCATGTCCACCTTGACCTCTCTTACAAGAGAGCATTTTGAACAAAGTAGAAGTGCTCTTTAACAACCCTCCCTCTCCCTCTCCCGCGTTCCCCTCCCTTTACGTCCTTTCTTTCTCTCTCAAGATCAACTCTTTCATGCCGCGCTTGACTCAGATCTTAAGGATTGGTTCTGTCAAACCAGTTTATCACTGAAAACTTAGCAATCATAAACATCCGAGACAAGCCTGTCTCATCTGAAATTTCTTGTATTTGCTTTAAAACCTGGATAGTGAAATCGCCAATGAAGAAATTCAGCATGGATCAAAACGACCAGAAAAAACTAAACGCCTAAACCCTTTGAACGATTGGCCCGTCCATCAGATCTCCTCCGAGCACTCCCTGTCTCTCTGCTTTTCAGAAAATCAGTTTTGTAGAACACAGCACACATTTATGGACAAAAGGTTACACTGGAAAAGTTAGGGAGTACTAGTGAGAAGTAGAAAGAAAAAGGGAGGAACAATTAAAAAAAAAAAAAAAAGGAGTATGAATACAGAACAACTGGAAAAGGATGCAAACAAGAACAAAGTAGGGGAAAGGTTGGAAAGAATTGTAAACATGTAGGAGAAAATAAGTATTGGCTGAAAGCGTTTCCCCCCACTGCCCCCCACCCCACCCCCACCCCCCTTGCTCGGTGAAATTGTTGCCACGTTGTTGTAAGAGTGGCGGCTGAACTCTGCACTGCATGTCTCTTCCAAAGGTGATATTGTTTTTTTTCCACTCTGTGTGTGTGTGTGTGTGTGTGTGTGTGTGTGTGTGTGTGTGCGCGCGCGCGCGCGCGCGCGCATACATACAACATAGGCTTGCGAACAGCAACACGTAAAATCACCGTATTGTCTGGTACCAGTCGCAGATTTTTCTTTCCCTTTTTTTTTCTTTTCTTCTAATTTTTGCAAAATTTGGGCGAATCAGTCAGCCTCTCAAATGTATGCAGCCTCTCAGTCAGCCTCTCTCTGTATGCATAATTTCAAGACAGGGATGAAAAAGTGTCGCGTCCACGGACTGGACATTTCCGGTAAGCCTCCTACCCCCCCACCCCACACACCAACCATCACCACCACCAGCACCCCTGTAGTACCGATCCAATCCGCACAGATACAATATAACATCGGCCAAATGTTTGTACATTCGTTCCAGGGCTAGATCAGTTGGAGGAGAAAAAGTGGCGGTGGTGGGTGGATATTCCCAAGAAGGGTCTGGAGTTTGAAAAAAGAGTGTAGGGTTCCCTACTTCAGTGGGGAAAATGGTGTCAGCTTACCGACAATGCAACTTCTTGCCAGCGTGGAGGGGATCTTAGAAATTCCGGAGTCCCCCCCCCCCCCCCCCCCCCACCCCATCCCTCTCCACCTTTCGTCTTCTCTTCTTTTTCTTTAAAAAAAAAAAGGCAACAACCTTGGTTATGATAATAATAATAAAAAAAAAGCTAAACTAAACTAAGGATTTGAAGTCACAGAGGACATTTTTTGGTCTTAATTATGTTGCTCCATTATCCCCCGTCCCCCATCTCTCCCACCCCCCATGCATGCTAATTAGCAAATTAGTCTTTTTTTTTTTTTTTTTTTTTTTTTTTTTTTTTTTTTTTTTGTTTTGTCTGATGTATGAAATGAAAGGAGTCCTCAATTCTCACATCTCGTTTACAGAGCGCGCAGTAAGTTTGCGGCTCAAGTTCATGTACATTATAAAAGAAAAAAAAAAAAGCAATCAGCAAGCGCTCAACGTTGTGGATATAATTGATCTGTGCTCAATGCTGCGACCCTGCACCTGTATATGTTGATATGTTTGTTGACGTTGATTGGAGCTGGTCGCTGGGAAAAAAACTGACGGCAAGAGCTGTCACGCCCTGACAGAGAAACGCTTTCGTTCATTACCATTACTTCTGTGTGTGTGTGTGTGTGTGTGTGTGTGTGTGTGTGTGAGAGAGTGTAGAGAGAGAGAGAGAGAGAGAGAGAGAGAGAGAGAGAGAGAGACGTGGGGTGGCAGGTGGGGGCCTAAGGGAGCCATGGGGGTCGGGAGACCTGGGAGAGGGAGAGACGGGAAGGGAAGGAGATGAGAATGGTCTGAGGAGACTAAGGGGGGGGGGGGGGGGGGGGGGGGGGTAGATGGGGGTGTGAGTCGTTTTCTTGTCTGAGAACACACAGGTCTGGTTGCGCGCACTCGCACACGCACGCACGCGCGCACGCACACACACACACACACACACACACACACACACACACACACACACACACACACACACACAACACACACACACACACACACACACACACACACAGAGTTTTTAAACTTATGCATTTTGACAGGTGTTTACCCCATTTCCTGCGTGGAAACTGGAGGCATCTGGGTCAAGGTTTCATGATCACCTCTGTTTCTGCGAGCTCAGCAATAACCTGTTAGCCGTTCAGGCTGGTGGCACGGTGTCCAGCGTCTAGTTAAGTTAAAGATAGGATTTTCTGATCAGGATTTGAGTCCCTGTGGATTTTTTTCATCCTAGGTCGCTGGCCAGCATAGACCGTGTCTTTTACATTTCAACCTTTGTATATTCAAACATATGTTTGTAATTTTTTTTTTTTTTGCTTGAAAATTTCTTATTTTCCTCGTACCGCTCATTTTGCTTGATCTTTGAGGCCATTTTCCAACAGGCTGAAAAAATCTACCTATTTTCGTGGAGTTTCCAGTTTGACTTGTAAGTTTGACTTGTATTGAAGTGCTCTTCATCAGTAGTTATCCATGATCCAGTAGCAAGCCTAATGGGTTCTTAACAGAGCGAAACATCTGTCGGTTTCTGGTCCCCTGAAGTGCCAGTGTCTATATTAACTGGGAGGGATTTTGATGTTTGCTCCATTTGTGCGGAAACTAATGGCATCAGGGCCAAGGCGTCGGTATCGTGTCTATTTTTGCGCGTCCTGCGTCAGTCAGTGACCTTTAGGGGCTAGTGAACGGTGTCCAGTGTTTTAGATTTGGGATTGTCTGTAAGCAATATCTAAATCTTGTGGATGTTGAAAATAGCAAATTGCACGCCCTCATAGACCGTGTCTTTTTACATTTCAGCCTTTTGATTTTCAGACATTTCTAGTGTACCAAATTACTGTAAATTCTTTCCTGCTTCAGTAAGTGTTCAGTTTTTAAAACATGCTTTTCTTCCGATTTCCACGATTTTCTTTTTTGCCATGATCGAAGTGCACCTCATCAGCGGGTAACCAGGATCTAGCAGCAAACCTGATGAGCTCTTCTTAGAGCGAAACAGCTGTAGCATGCTGGTCCTGCTGACCTCCACATCGGAGGAACAATAAAACATCACAGGGCACTCGCTGGACAAAGGTTTCCTTAATATATTCCCCTCCCCATTAAGTGCATATGTAAAGTGCGTTTGAAGTGAGACTGATTTTGATGTTTGCTCCACTTCCTATCTGGAAACTTAAGACAATTGGGGCAATAGTGGAGCGGTATCCCAGTGTTTTAAGCTTGTGATTTTCTAAAAGTAAAATCCACGCTTGTTGATTTTGATTCCAAGTTACTGACCCCCATAGGCCTCTTTGTCTTTTATCTTTACTCAACTATATTTATTTTCCTCTTCACCAATGCTTATATTTGTTTGCCTTTTATTGTACTGACTTGAGCATCTACCCGATTTTTTGTTGACTTTCCTTTTTGCTGTTTCTCATTGGCACACATCCAGTGACAAGTCTCATGAACTGTCGCTGGTTCTGCAGATTTCCACTTTGGAGGAGCAAAAAACCTCAAATAGAACTCCTTTGAGAAAGATCCCCCTTCCCCCCTCTTCTCCGTCAGCCCAAGTCCACCTTTCTGTTAACTGTAGCTGAACTGGAACGGATTTTGACGTTTGCTCCCAGAAGCCATCAGCTTATCCACAAGGGCGCGCATGCCCGCGCTCGCATACACACAACTGTAATACACACACACACACACACACACACACACACACACACACACACACACACACGCGCGCACGCACACACACACATTCTTTCTATCTTTCTCTCTCACACACAGACACAGACAGACAGACACAGACAGACAGACAGACAGACAGACAGACACACACACACACACACACACACACACCACACACACACACACACACACACCACACACACACACGTTCGCACGCGCACACCACGCGTTAACACACCAAACAAATTAAAATCTCGCCTTTTTTCTCACTGGCGTTCATGTATCTTCATTACAGATGGCTTGATTAAAAAAAAAAAAAAAGAAAAAGCAAACGTGTTGCTTATTTCTGTACCTTCTGAAAAATCAATGGTTAAAAGGAAAGTACGTAAACGACAGCGACAACTATTATCCTCTCCTTGACAAAATAATATGTCCGGTTGACTCTTTTGTCAGTCTTTGCGCCTCTCCCTCAATGAAACCGGTTTATGCCAAACTCGGCCAGGTTAAAGAAAGGCGTCACACAAAACCGGCAGGCTTGCCACAACGGTCGGTAAAATTCAAGAGCTATGAACGCTGATGTCTTCTTTCCCAGCGCCATAGTTACTACCGATCAAACGAACATAAAACCGGTATGCGGTCCCATGGTCAATATTTTATCGGTATTTTTAGCATCTGAATCGGCACAGTGCCGGTAATTACCGGTAAACATGGAACCCTGTTCTCTCTTTCTCTGCCCCCCATCCCCACCCCCACCTCCCCCTTCCTTCAACTCTCTCTCTCTCTCTTCTCTCTGTGTTGTGTCTCTCTCTCTCTCTCTCTCTCTCTCTCTCTCTCTCTCTCTCTCTCTCTCTCTCTCTCTCTCTCTCTCTCTCTCTCTCTCTCTCTCTCTCTGCCTCTTCCTAGTGTTCCTACTCTGTCTCCCTGCTTCCCTCCCTTTCTGTCCCTCTTCTTTCTCTGTTTCCGCCTTTATCTTCCGTCCATTCCACGTCAGCCGGTTAGACTGCATGTCACAGTGCTGTCCTTTTCAGGGGAAAAAACAAACATAAAAAAACAAACCCACCCGGCAGCATGCCCGGATTCGCTCCGTTGAATACCTTTGCAACACTAGACCGGATTTGAGAGAAGGGACGCGGACGTTGCGCGCTTAAACCACTCCGTGCCCATTTGGATATTGCGTCCCCTTCACGAACGCCGGTCTGACGCGTCTGCGAACGATGGTTTGTTCTCCAAGTTTTTCTGTGAGTGATAAACCTCAAGATATGTGTGCAGGCCACCCGACTACGGCAACCGACCGGAGCTGCAAGCAAAATGAAAAACAAGAACTACGTATATATCTCAGAACGCTAAAAACAAAGTTTGCAGACAAGTCTGGTCAAGTCATTATTGATTAAAAAAAAAAATTGATCGAGAGCTAGAGTTGCGTAGAAAACTAAAACGAACAACCGAACTGTCTGGATGGCAAGTTCGGGTTACCCCCTCTCCCTCCCTCCCTTCCTCCCCCCCTCCCCCCCACCTCCAAGACATCGATCTTGGTAGGGACGGTTCCAGTTCACAAGTCGCTGATAGTCTGTGGGTTTGTAAACGTTGATGACAGGAGAGATAGCGGATCTGCAGGCATCGAGAACGGGGCACGCGTTCTGGTCATTTTGTGGGCGACTGTGCCATGGGGGATTTGGGGCTATATGTGTGTGTGTGTGTGTGTGTGTGTGTGTGTTATCGTGAAAGGGCTCGGATGGTGCGGAAGGGACGGTACGATATGGGGTTTTGGAAGGAAGCGGGACGGGGGTGAGAGGTGGGAGGGGAGTGGAAGGGGGAATAGTAGAGCAGAGAGCAGAGGGAGAGAAGGAAAATGGGGAGCTGGGCTGGGAACGAAGGGACTGGGAGGTTAAGCTTGATAAAGTGGACAGGCTGGTAGTGCACGTGTGTGTTTAACAAAAAGAAAAGCGGTCCGGCATACGCGTCTCCTCCCTTCTGGTCATGGACATACAATGGCAGACTACAAACAACTGATTTCAGTTGAACATGCTAAGCACGAAAGCGCATACTTGCAGTGCATGCTCTCACTGGTCGATACCTTCACGTTCGCTTGCACGTTAACGAACTCGCATGTACGTATACACAAATACTCACATGCACGCGCAAACGCATCAGTAAATGCAGACACTTACACAGACACACACACGCGCGCGCGCGCGTGCACACACACACACACAGAAGAAATCCCCGAGTCGCGGTCAGGCTTGAAGCTTGGCGTGTGACACTGGAAGTCTGATGTTAACAGAAGATTGCCTGATAACGTTGACTTCTCGCTGACCTGCTTGCTGTCTGACCTCTCAGCCTGAACCCGTAGGAAGATATTGTTCCGAAATCCAAAGCCGAGGAATGCTTTCAAAAATAAATTGAAAAATAGGGGAAAGATTTTCTTTCGTATACACCCTATCCCATCTCTACCCGTCCTCGTGTATGACCCGAATTCTTTCCGTCAATTATCTTACGCTGATTCGTAATGGTATTATATGTTCCTGCTTTATTTTCGGAGCGCGATCTCTTACGGCAAGTTGATAAAGGTAGTGAAGAGGGGGAAGGCTGAAGAGGAGGGGGGACGACGGCTACTAAAGAAGAATCGTTCAAAAACAGAAATGAAAGACGAATGTTTGGAAAATAAAAAAAAAAGCATAACACAGGACACGGACGTTTCGACCCCGAAGTCCTGAACAAAAAGAATGTCATGACAAATATACAGAGAGATGACGTGGCTGTTTCTTGTGATGGGAAGATTTTGGCGTATCGGGTAAGACGTAGCCTGGTCAGCATGAGAAAGGTGGCGGTTGTTGAAGGGGGGTGGGGGAAGAGGGCGAAGCGGGACTACCTTTCTTCGAAACAAGTTCATTGATTCTGTCACTGAAAACACGGAAAGAACGATTGAGCGTGTACACGAGGCCATACATACCCGCGTGGACTGACACGCAGTTACCGTTTTCCATCTAAATAACGTCCGTCTCAGTGGTCACGGTTCTGCCGATCATGGAACGTACATACTGTCCGCTATGCGTCTCGGTTCGCTTGTCCACGGAGCTCGTCTCGGAAAGTATAAAGCTCCATAGAGACATCAGTTTGCAGTTGTGTCAAACAATAAACAATCCAGAGACGACATAGGCGCCGCTGTGACAGACGACTGGATCCTTGACATTGTATACCCCCGGTGTGCTTAGAAGTTCTGAGGGAAAGCGAAGGGGGCAGGGATCGACGTGGGAAGGAGGTGGAGATGGAGGTGGAGGATGGCAGGGGTGGGGGTGAGAAATACCTGACCCTTCTCTTGACTGTGCCGTCCCCTCCACTCCTGTCTCACCTCAGTTTCCACCATACCCCCTCTCCCTTTCCCACTGTTTTTTTTTTTTTTTTTCACTGATCAGTTTCCCCTCCTTGTGCCGTCATGTTGCCGGCAAGTTGTTCAGGAACAGGTTACACTTCAACGAGAATGATGAAAGGAGGACACAACTCCCCATGTTGCTGGCAAGTCGTTCAGGAAACAGGTTACACTTCAACGAGAATGACGAAAGGACAACTCCCCAGAACGGGATTGAATCGAAAATCTCTCTCCTGGGGTGGGTGGGGGGAGGGGCTTCATACCACTCCTCGTCCGCTGGACTCCTAATGATTCGAGCACGTCTTTGTCACTGCTGACATATAGACCTGTGAAGAGAGATATTCACACCATACAGTGGGGGACCCCCCCCCCAAAAAAAAAAAAAAAAAAAAAAACCCCAACCAACCAACCAACCAAACAAACAAAAAACTAAAACGAAAAAAAAAACCTGTGCACTTATCTTCCCCCCTCCTCCATCTTCACCGTTGAAAACTTGGGATTTAAAAAAAAAAATCTGAAACTTTCTATTTTTATGGAATATTTTCCATTTCCTTTTTGAGCTACATCTGGTTTCCAGTTAATATTCTGTCTTGTCCCATTTCAACAAACCCAGCTAGTTTTTGGATCGAGTTGTCGACAGGTTTTACCATCCGTTTAGACGAGTATGCAGTTTGTGTTTTGTGGTGTGTCCCCATCGAGGTTTTGTTTAAAAAAAAATGGGGTAAGGAGCAGTGTGTGTGTGTGTGTGTGTGTGTGTGTGTGTGTGTGCGCGCGCGCGCGCGCGCACCCATACCAGAACTACAATCTACATCTGTTCACAGTTCCGATCACGGAACGTAAGTCTATCTGTCGTATGTCATGGAGCTTACTTCAATAGCTACAGACTCCACCGAGTCATCAGCGTGCAGGTGTGTTAAACGGTGCTCAACCCAGAGATGAAAGCGGTGCTGGCGGGTGACAGTTGACTGGATCATTGACAGTGTGTACCCCAATGCTCCTGAGGTTCTGAACGAAAAAAAGCGGGAGGGGAGGGGATGGCGACGGAGGGGACGGGTGGTAGGGGTGGTGGTAAAGTGAACGAACGAACGAAAGTTTATTTTCACCAGGGTAATGAGATAAGCAAATTGCGCATGCTTTTTTCCACCCAGCCCTGGGGGGGGGGGGGGGGGGGGGGGGGGGGGGGGGGGGGGGGGGGGGGGAGCACATGGATAACACACAAGTGAGAAATACCGAACTGTGATTGCGTCATTCCTTCTCTTGCTCACCCAACTCGGTTCCCACCTTAAACCCTCTTCCTCTGTTTTCTTTTTTTTTCCCCCTCAACATTTTTTTCTTTCTTTTTATTCTTCTGCCCCTCCCCCCCCCCCCCCCCCCCTCCCCCCTGTATTGTCATGTTGCTTGCAAATCGTTCAGAAAACCGGTTTCACTCCAATGAGAGTGATGAGAGGAAGACCACTCTTAACACGGGATTGGATCGAAAGCGTTTCACCTGGGGGTGGGTGGTGGTGGTGGTGGTTGGGGTGGGGGTGGGGGGGTCGCATTTCAGTCTTGTCGTTGGTTCGCTGAACACCTAATTACACGAGCACGTCTGTGTCACCGCTGACATAGGCCTGTGATACGATGAATGATGCCGTTCAGCTGAAACAACACACACACACACACACACACACACACACTCCCTTGCGCTTGAAAGTCGCCCTCCCATTGAAAACTTTTTTTTTTTTTGTTTTTTTCTCAGAAGCTCCGTTTCTATGGAATATTTTTCTTTTCCTTTTCGGGTTATATTTGGATTCTGAATAATCTTCTGTCCCATTTCAGACCTGACTGATCATTGGACAGAGTCGTTGACAGGCTTTGCTATTGTTGTTAGGAGAGAATACAGTTTGGAGTCATTTGTGGTGTCTCCATGGAAGTTCTGTTGGCAAACGATTTGGGGTAGGCGGTACAAGGGTGAGAGAGAGAGGAGAGAGAGAGAGAGAGAGAGTGTGTGTGTGTGCGCGCGCGCGGGCGCGCGCGCGCGCGCGCGTGTGTGTGTATGTAGTCTCTACCTGTACCAGAGCCACATATTCGATCTGTTCACGGTTCCAGTCACAGAACTTGATTCTGCCAGCGGTATGTGTCTCGGAACACTTAGCTCATCTCAGTAAGTATGGCTCTTCATAGAGACTTCAGCTTGCAGTTGTATCAAACAATTAACAATGCACAAAGTAAATCAGTGCTGGCATTGACAGTTGAATGGATCATTGGAAATTGTACGTTCCCGGATGATCCAGCAGTTCGTAAGGAAAGGGAGGGGGAATGAAGAGGGCGGAGATGGTGGGGGGGGGGAGGGAATGGGGGAGGGAGAGGGGGGGGGGGGGGGGGGGGGGGAGAAATGCCTAAACATTCTCATGACCGTGCCGTTCCTCTTCCTACCTCAGTTTCCCACCTCAGCCTTTCTCCTCCTCCCACTGACTTAAAAAAAAAAATTCTTATCAGGGTTTTCTTTTTCTTTCTTCCTTTTTCCACCCCAGCACTGTTGCTAGCAAATCGCTCAGGAACCGGTTTCACACAGTGAGAATGATGAAGGGAGGACAACTCTCATCACGGGATTGAATCGAAAGTGTCTCTCAGGGGGGCTCGCGTTCCATTCTTGTCATTGGTCCGCTGACCACCTAATTACACAAGCACGTCTGTGTCACCGCTGGCATAGGCCTGTGATAAGATGACAGAGATTCACGTGGTACAGCGGGAAAAAAAGGGAAGAAAAAGAAGCCTCATTAAACTCGCCCTTCCGTTGAAAACATGCTTTTTCTCTCTTAAACTTTCCATTTTCTTATGGAATATTTTTCCCTTTTTTTTGTTTTGACCAATATTGGTTTCCGGTTAATATTCCGACCCACTTTACACCTGGCTGATGATTGGATAGAGTTATTGTTGACGGCTTTTACTATCCGTTTAGAAGATCGTACAGCTTGAGAGGTTTCTGGTGTCCCTATCGAAGTGATGTTGGCAAACGATTTGGGGCAGGGAGAAGGAGGATGAAAAGTAAGTGTGTGTGTGTGTGTGTGTGTGTGTGTGTGTGTGTGCGGGCGCGCGCGCATGCGCGTGCGTGCGTGCTGCGTGTGTGCGTGCCTGCATGCCTCTGTGTGTGTGTGTGTGTGTGTGTGTGTGTGTGAAAAGTCCACACCTGCACCAGAGCTAGAGCCATGAGAACAATGACGATTGCCTTTACGGCACTTGTTAAGTGAACATACTAACTTCAAAAGCCTGAAATATCTGCATCTGACATCCTGCTAGACACAATTTTCCCCAGAAATCACCAATTACCATCGTTCTTCTTGGGGGGGAATTAAAGTGTTTACTACAGGGAAAAAAAGTAAAACTGGTTTTAATTGCTATATTTTTCTTGAAGGGTAACTATACGTGAAAAAAACGAGGGAAAAAAAACTGACTAGGGGTATTTCAGATTCATAGTCATTCCAGACCTGCACTAGTTTGTTTCTCCCTTTGTCACTGCGGAAAACGATTTTTTTATCATGCCGACAGCAAAACAGCATTAATACCCGTTTATTTGGGAAATCATATGTTATCACTGTTATCTTGTTGGATAGTGACTGTCTTTGGGATGAATGATTTTCCTCCAATCATCCCCATTTTTTTTCGTTTTTTTTTTTTTCGTTTGTTTTAAAACAAGTTCCGCTGTTCTCGGCAGAACAGGTTAAAAAAAAAACTTTTGTATTCATGTAGGTAGCATGCTCCTAGATAATGCGCTGTATTCTCCCCCTCCCCCCCCCCCCCCCCCCCCCTCATCCTAGCCCCCTTCTCTTTCCCGCCCACCCCCCCACCCCCACCCCCTACTTCCCCTCTGTTCTGTCCCCCATCTCCACCACCTCAACCTCCCTCCCCCCCCCCCCCCTTTCTGTCCTGTCCCAATTCAGCTAAGGGAGGCTACCGGTAACGTCGCCATGTCCGCCCAGCAGGAGGCTCCGACCTGCATTGACTTGTTGATCGTTCTGGAGGCACGGGCCGCCCCCACCTCTACCCCCCCCCACCCCCCCCCCCCCCCCCCCCCCCCACGCCATCTCCCCGACTTTACACACAGGCTCGATAACATTGGGAAGATCAAGCTGAATCGGGTCTTGAGCGGTCGAGAGCGGACGAAAGGACGATGACGGCGAGGGTGGGTGGGTAGTTGTTGTGTGTGTGTGTGTGTGTGTGTGTGTGTGTGTGTGTGTGAGAGAGAGAGAGAGATAGAGAGCGAGAGAGAGAGAGGAAGGAGGAGAGAGGGGAGAGGACGGGAGGGGAGGGGGGGAGGGGAGGAAGGGAAAGAGAGAGAGGGAGGAGAGAGGAGAGAGAGAGAGAGAGAGAGAGAGATGTTAATAGGTCATCGAGGGAGGCTAACATGGATAAGCTACAGCAAGCTTTTTTTTTTTTACACCTCGCCCTTGAAAATCACACAATTCACACAATAAAGCCTGAACAACTACTCCACATGAACATCTGGAAAGACACACACACACACACACACCACACACACACACTCACTCACACACACACACACACACACACACACACACACACACAACACACTTGAACACACACACACAAGAACACAACACATGAGCGCTGGAGGCGTACGCT
>JADBJO010015816.1:13912-21412 GCA_016801955.1 Conus betulinus | reverse complement strand
CTCTCTCTCTCTCTCTCTCTCTCTCTCTCTCTCTCTCTCTCTCTCCTGCCGATCTAGCGCTCATGGATCGATAAGTAAAAACACGAGAAGACTTGTCCTCCTCCTCTCCCCCCCCCCCCTCTGCCCCCCCCCCCCCCCCCCCCCCACTTCAAGCCACTTCAAAATCGTTTTTTACTTTGAGAAATAAATAAAAAAGATGAGCCAAAATTGCAGACGATTTTCTAGCGCGAGGTGCCCGCAGTGAATATTATCAAGCAAAATTAAGGTAAGCTAAAATTATTTTCTGATGATGACACGTTGGACAATGATATATCGTGTATGAAAAATACATACGTTGATCAGAAAATTTGCTGGCCTTATTTTGTTTCTTTAATTTTTCATGACTTTGTAGACCCGCAGCGGGGAAAGTCAAAATGGCCGCTTCCGATCGCGTGTCCGTAATTTGCCAGTGAAAACTTCGTCTTTCGAGGTGAATTATGGATTTACAGCTCTTCAGATAGCCTTGAAATGTCATTCCATCATTTTATTTGTTTTCTGAAGCGTACTAGTACCATCCTTTAGCTTACTGTTTAAATAAGTTGCCTATTGTGTGTGTGTGTTTACAGGTACGTATGCGTACCCGCGCGCACACGTGTGTGTGTGTGTGTGTGTGTGTGTGTGTGTGTGTGTGTGTGTAATGGGAAAAAGGAAAATTCAGTGTCCAGTCCCATTTCACCTCGAGGAAAAAGAGTGGCAGATAGAGGGAAAAGACAAACAGATGCAGAGATAGAGAAAAAGAGAGAGTGGTAGATGAGTCTTATGTTTGGAAGGGGGCACTTGAGGGTGTGAATGAGGGGAAAAAATATATATTATTGAACCCAACATGTAGACTAATAAACCCATCTAAATCTGAACTGGGCAAAATAAGTAAGAAAATCCTAGAAAAAGCCATAAAAAACATAAAATCAAACACGGAATACAACCTCTGGAAGAAACATATATGAAGTTATCCAATGGTTCAAAAATCTTAACAAACAGAAGAACACAGTATTCATCACATTCGACATAGTAGACTTCTACCCATCCATAGATGAAGAAGAGCTACTCACTAAAGCTCTGAAATTTGCTAATAAACACACAGACATAACAGGGTCAGAAATGGAAATCATTCTCCACACCAAGAAAACTTTACTCTACAGCAGAAAAATGAAACATGGATCAAGAAACGAACAGAAACTCAACATTTGATGTGACCATGGGATCGTATGACGGTGCCGAAACATGCGAACTGGTCGGACTGTTCATGCTATCCAACATCCAAAAAACAAACAACTCGGAAAGCAAGTCGGACTATACAGAGACGACGGCCTCGCCGCGCTAAACAACAATCCAGAACCATCGAAAACAAGAAAAAAGAACTATGCAAAATTTTCCAAAACTATAACTTAAAAATCACCATCGAAGCAAACAAAAAGGTAGTGAACTACTTAGACATAACACTTGACCTCAACAACTACATATATAAACCATACAAGAAACCTAATGACACTCCCATTTATGTAAACATCAATAGCAACCACCCACCATCTATACTAAAAACCATACCCAATGGCATAAAAAAGAGATTATCTAATCTGTCACATAATGAAAGAGTATTCAACAACGCAGCAGCAGAATACCAAGAGGCATTGCAAAAAAAAAAAAAAGTGGTTACAGCTACAAACTCAATACAACCCAGATAACAACATGAACAAAAACAAAAAAAGCAGGAAAAGGAAAATCACATGGTACAACCCTCCATATGATGGACGAGTAAAAACAAACATAGGGAAATAATTTTTTAAAAATTTTGACAGCATCCTTCCCAAAAGAACACAAATTGTCCAAAATATTCAACAAGAACACCATCAAACTATCATATTCATGCATGCCTAACCTTAAAAATATAATTGATTCATCCAACAAAATGAAAAGCAACACAGCAAAGAAGGGTGAAGAAGGAAAATCCTGCAAATTGTACTACAAAAGAACAGTGTCCCTTAAGCAACAAATGCCTCTATAACAACATTGTATACCAAGCCACTGTGACATCAGAAAATGAAAAAGAAACATACATAGGGATCACTGAAAATCACTTCAAAACCAGATATGCAAACCATAAACAGTCATTCAACAAAGAAAAACACAAAAACCAAACAGAACTGAGCAAATATATTTGGAGACTTAAAGACAAAAAATAAACTATAACATATCCTGGAAAATCATAAAAAGGGCATCACCATACAATAACATTTCAAAAAGATGCAACCTATGTTCAACAGAAAAAAATGGTTAATACTATGCAAACCATACTTAGCAACCCTAAATACTAAAGTAGAAATAGTAAACAACTGCAGGCACAAATGGAAATCGTTGTCAGCAAACGCACCCTGAACTGTAAACAACCTGAAAAACCGAACAACACGTGCAGCCAATCCGCACGTGCAAACAGTGTGACATTAGGCCATATAACACCGGCAGTAGGCGACCCAAAACCATCCTGAGGAGAGCCAGCGCTCGAAACAGATCTGTTGATTTTAAAACTTCCTTTTACCATACTATTTTAACAGATATATATATATATATATATATATAAAGAGCTGGTATGATTCAAACTAATCCATCAATCATCAATCATTTTCCTTTTTCCACCCCCCAAATGGCATTATCACACCAACACCACCACATTATCTCACTTATGACAATGATCATCATCCTGTAGTACAGTATATCTCACTTATGATAATGATCATCATCCATCAGTCATTGATCATTTCCTCTATTCCCCCAACTGGCATTAACATACTAAGGCCAGTACACTATTCCACTTTTGAAAATGACCATCATCCCACACTACTGTGAATCAGACTCACACCATGACAGTGATCATCATCCATCAATCATTGTTTACCTCCTTCATTCCCCCATCAGGCATTATTGCACCAATGCCACAACATTATCCAACTTATATAACAATGATCATCATCCTACAGTACTGTTGATCTCAAATGATCCATGATCATCACCCACCAGTCATTGACATCCCCCCCCATCCACCCTCATCCTGAACTGGCAGTATTATACTAGTGCCACCACATTATTTCACTTATCACAATGACCATCATCCTACAGTATCTCACTTATGACAATGATCATCACCCACCAGTCATTGATATCTTCCTTTATTCCCAACTGGCACCATTGTACCAATGCTACATTATTCCACCTACATGACAAGGACCCTCGCCCTATAGTACTGCAGATCCCAAATGTTCACCGTCCATCGGTCACTGGAAATACTGTCATCCCGTGATCACCTTCATACTGAAATATATATATGGCAATGAGGAAGCTGACCATTTGGCAAAGGAAGGAGAACAGCCGCCCAACAGAACAGAAGTCTCCTTTGAAAAAGTCAAAAGTATTATCAAGGAGAACCAAAAATCAAAAAGGCAGATGGCTTGAGCAGCACCCTACTTCAACAAGAGGGATGGACACTACCAGATGCCCAGATCAGACCTTTGTGAGACTGAGGACAGGGCACTCCAGACTGAGACATCACATGTCCACTATATTTCACAATGGCAAGTCTTCAAATCATACATGCAGTACAGCCCAACGACCTAGCCTGCCAACACACCGATGAAGGGAAAGCCCTATTGACCACTGGAGGGCCTTCACCATACAGCAGCCTTCGCCAATACCTCCAGGGTTCCTACCTAAGTGAACAAGGAAGAAGACCATCCTACATTACTGTTGATCTCTAATGATCATCACCCATCAGTCATTGATCCCCCCTCTTATCCTCCCCCCCCTCCCCCACTCAACCAGCATCATTATACTACTGCCACCACATCATTTCACTTGTGACAATGATCAGCATCCCACAGTGCCTTTAATCACAGTTACGATTCCAGTAACAACAAGGATTATCATCCTGTAGGACTGTTGTTATCAAATGACCATCGCCCATCAAGGTTCCCATTTAAAAAAAAAAAAATTTAGTAACAAGAATGATTATCATCCTGTAGCACTGTTGTTATCAAATGGTCATCATCCAGTAAGCTTTATTATCATTATTTATATATTTATTCAAAACACCCTGTGTGTGTGTGTGTGTGTGTGTGTGTGTGTGTGCGCTTGCTTGCTTGCTTGCTTATGTGTGTGTGTGTGTGTGTGTGTGCGTGTGTGTGTGTGTGTGTGTGTGTGTGGTAGTGTTGATTTCACCTATGGCAACGGTCACTATTCATCAGTCATTGATCATTTCCAATTTTCTGCTCAGTTGGCATTATCATACCAATGCTATCATGTTATTTCACTCATGACAATGATCAATGTCCTGTAACATTGTTTATCCCCACTTATGACAATGATCATCATCATCATTAAAAAAAAAAAAAAGAGAAAAAGGAAAAAAAAAAAAAAAAATATATATATATAGTGTGTGTGTGTGTGTGTGAGAGAGAGAGAGAGAGAGAGAGAGAGAGAGAGAGAGAGAGAGAGAGAGAGAGAGAGAGAGAGAGAGAGAGAGAGAGAGAGAGAGAGAGGGTGGGTGTGTGTGTGTTTGAAAACTCCCCACAATTAGTCTCTTTTGACCATAATTCACCCATAATACCCTCCCCTCTCTTCCACCCTCCTCAACCCCCCCCCCCCCCCCTTTTGTTCCCCAACAACAATGTTTGCATGAATTTCTCACCCCCACCCCCACCCCATGCATACGCTTGTGTGGGAGGAGAGATATGAATTCTTTCTCTCTCTCTCCCCTCCCCCCATTACCCTCTTCCACCCCCCCTCCCATATCCCCCCCCCCTCCTTTCCCCCTCCTAACGATATCTTACCACCGATTGATCATGTCCATTCTCTTCCAATCATTACTATCATTACTCACACACCCCACATACGATTATCCACACATAACTACTATCATCACCATCCATTAAAATTGTTCATTTATTTAGTTATACCCTTTTATATTCTTTATTTACTTATTCTATTTCATTTCATTTCATTTTTATTCATTTATTTATTATTATTACTTTTATTTATTTAATTTTTTATTTTTACTTATTTGGTGTTATGGGTGAAAATGAATGACTGTACAGCATACGACTCCCATTTTGGCTGGCGGCCATCTTGGAAATTGCTCAAATACACAAATTTTCCTTTTTTTTTTAACAGACCTGTATCTGATTATGTTCAAGGCATGAAATAGCCCTTCTCAGCCAAATTTGGTGTCTGTAGCATTAAATGAAAAATTATGCAAAATGTATTCCAATTTTGTGTCGGCCATTTTGAAAAATGCCCAGAAAACATGTTTTATACACATTTTTCATGGTGGCTCTAAATCAGGTTTTGTTCAGGACATAAAACTGGCCATCTCTGCCAAATTTGGTGCTTGTTGCATGAAGTGCATGATTTTTCGACATAGAACCCCCGCTAGGAGTGTAAAAACAGTCCATGAAGCGTTGACGAGAAGGCGTTGACAGATGTGTCACAGGAAAATAACAGTGCATCATAAAACAATTCAATCTGTCCTCTGACCCTTTAATGTAATATTTCTTTCCTTTTCTTTCTTTCTTTCTTTCGTTCGTTCTTTTATTCATTCTTTCGTTCTTTCCTTTTTAAAAAGAAAAAAAAAACTGCTTGCATTGGATTTAATTTCAATTGTTTCAAAAATTACATTTGGTTCTTACTAATATTCACTCCTGTTACTCTTTTTTTTCCCTTCTGTTTCGCTTTCGTTTCTGATCATGTTTGCTTTGCGTAACCTGCGAGCCCCTCAGGCGTGTTGAGAACAGTGTTTTAAGATATGGAATTCTTAAAATGTTTTTGTTTGTTCTTTGTGGAGTTTTTTTTTCACATACTGTTTTCCATTGCTGTACCTTTGACATTTCCACCTTTGGATTTCTAGACAAATTTTAGTTTACTTTTTTTACTTCAGAAATCGTACATTTCCATTCATTTGGCTTTTTGGAGGCAATTTTCATAGGGACAGGAGGATCTACTCAATTTAGACGACTTTACTCTGTCTTTATATGGAAATGCCTCTAACCAGCAGAAACACACAGTTCGCTGTGAGTGTCGCGCAAGCAGCGGATGCTGAGGGAGAGGTGGCAGACCTCCCTTGAGGGACATTGATGTGAGAGAGGTCAGTATCAGGCGGCGCACCAACCTTCCAGCCATACGGATGACGGCGGGTCTAGCCTATGTCGCCGGGGGACGGCTCCTGGAGATGTGGGGCGATCGGCGATGGAGCGCTGCCCGACTGCGATTACCGTGGCCGGGGAAACTGAGGTCTGGCAGACATGGGGGCACTCCTTATGGGGTTGGGCTGAAAAATTTGCCTCGCGGCCGCAGTCTCCGTGTACCCGCCGAGTATTAGGGACTCGTGCAGCGCTTCATCGACTTTCGTCCTGCTTCCTTCTTGGGGCGGCTTCACCCGGCACAGGACCATCGCCATCCGAGCACGAAGAAGGCCACCTGGTGGTCTTGAAGATAGCCTTTAGTTTTGGGAAAGGAGGCAAAATACACCGACGCCCATCGTCGGCCGACCAACAACCAAAATTGAACCGAAGTTAAAGAGGAGCGAGAGCTCGGAGAGAGAAATACGACGGCCCCACACGCTACTCGCCCACTGCTGCCTGCCACAACAGTTGCCACAGAAGATGCAGACGTACGTCTGTAAGTGCACCTGTCCTTAAGGGCTTCAAGCCAACAGAACGTGAATCTCGCCATCATGTCAAGTCGGAGTCGATCAGCAGACACCCAGGATTTGGTGGCAAGCCGGATGAGCGCCAAGTAGAGGGAAAAACCGCTTTCTCTTGGCGGACCTGATGACTTCCACTGTCGAGCACTGATGGGGGGATTCCTTGTCGTGCCCCCATCCCTTAAGACGCAGGTGACTTTTAAAGTGATCTGTTGTTTCTGGGATAGACTGTGATTTTGGCGTTACCTTGTCTGTCTATGGAGATGGAATGCATCAGACTTAAGCGTTAATCTCTTTCCCTCTCTCTCTCTGTCTGTGGCAACACAACTTGCCGAATACTGCAAAGTTTCTAAAGGTCCGAGTCGCAGCATTTATCTTTTTTTTTTTTCTCCTTCTGTGGGCTGCCAGTGGCAACAGCTTGCCATAATTTCTCGGTGACAACACTCCCATGGCCTTCTAAGTCCCAAGACTTTGACACGAATTGACGGGTGGAAAACGTAGTTGGTTTTAACAAATTTATTTGTTCGAGAACCATTTTGCAGCAATATTCATCAAATCATGGAGTACAACAAGCATAGGCTTATAAACCGTACTCTTACAAAGAAAACATACATTCGAGTGGCTGCGTCAGAAAGTTATCAAAATGGAATTGGAAAGGAGGAGGGAAAATCAACAAACACAAAACAAAAACATAACAACAACAAAGACAAGCGAACAAACGAAAAAAACGTTTAACACACAAGAGTACACTCGAACTACTGCACAATAATAAAATA
>JADBJO010015816.1:10000-12887 GCA_016801955.1 Conus betulinus | reverse complement strand
GTCTGTCTTTCTCCACGCAATCTAAAAGCTCTGGCACTAGACCTTGAAGAAGACAAACTAATTGAGACGGATTCGGTGAGCGACTCTCGTGGAGTGCGGACGCGAGTTTAACGCTCTGTGCACGGACCGAATTTTGCTAAGCTGAGCGAGTTTTCTTCGACTTAGCCCTCTGCGTTTATTTCAGTGGTTTGATTTACTTCGTTTCCGCTTTCGAACCCTCGGCAGCGAAGAAATACGATGGCCGACTTCTCGACTGTAAACCCGGTCTTTCTGAAGCAAAAAGACATCCCGGACAGCGCGAACACTCGTCCGACCGTATTAGAAATATGTCTTGCTGCGGAGAGGACATCGGGCCAGGGCTCCATTATGGGGTCACAAGAAATACGAGGACTCTGGCGGATCTACCCTGCGACCAAGGAGGCACGAGCGAACTTTTGGTAAAGGGCCTGCGACTGAGAAATACAGCGTTACAGGTATCCAACACGAATTCTTTTCATTCTACGTGGAGACTCAGGTGAGGAAAAACCCACTACCAAAGTATGGATAGATAATATCCCTATTTCTGTTGCTGAGTCAGAAATAGAACACGCCTTAACTAAGGTTGGGTGTGAGTTAAGGTCTGCGGTCAAAATGGAGAGAGCAAGAGATAGTGACAACAAACTAACTAGATTCTTGACTGGTCGCAGATTCGTTTTTGTGACTGTTTCCCCCCACCCCACTGGACAAGACCCTGAAGATAAGCATTTTTACTGCAAAAATATACCACAGAGAACAAAAGGCAGTTCAGAAAACACCTACATGCTCCCGGTGTCTGTATACCAATCACCACGTTTCTGACTGTACGAATGATGTGGTTTGCAGAGAGTGCAAAGAACCAGGTCACAAAAGGGGAGACCCTCTTTGCAAGAAAATGGAAAGAGAGAGCGTAAAACAGCACTCTCAACATCAGTCACCAAAAGCTTCGAACACGGTGAGTACACAGCCTGTTTTGAAAGCTAACCGGGACAAGTCTGTTGGGCCGCGAGGCTGAAAAAAAAAATCGCCCGTCAGCCCGGCAAGCAACGCTGTTTTCGTCTTTGGAGCGGCCTCCTCGCACCAGGTCCGAGACTCCGAAGCGCGGCCGGTCGAGACAGCGTCACAGCCCCAGAGACAGAACGGAGAAACACCCTAGAAGGGAAGCCTCGCGCTCGGTAAGTCCTGTACTTACAAAGGACGACCATGCCGCAGAGTCTGTGCCTGCCTGTCAAAAACAGTAGGTAGGCTGTTTCATTCGGATATCTTTGGATAACGACCCAGCTTTCGTTCAATGGACTGTGAGAATGCCTTGTGATTACATATATTACATGTTTGTATCTTGTGATCAAATAATATGCATGTTTAAGTGCTATTATTTTTTGTTATGGACAGAATTCGCATTATTTCACTAAACGCAAGAGGATTAAAAAACAAACTTAAAAGGAATTCACTCTTTAGATTTTTCAAAAGTAATAAGTATGACGTAATCTGTTTGCAAGAGAGTCACGTGACTAAAACTGAAATTGAATTATGGAAAAAAGAATGGGGTGGTGGTAAGATATTCTACAATGAAGGTACTAACAGAAGTAGAGGTGAGCTCATCTTGGATCTCTCGTTTCTTTGTGGGTGAGGTTGAATTAATCATGTCAAAAGAAAGGATATTGGTCATTTCTGTAAGTAATGAAAAACAAAAAAATTATAGTTGCAAATGTATATGCCCCGAATGAATCAAGAGATAAATTGTCATTTTTTTTCAAAATATGACTGAATTTATGTCTGATTTTGTAGACGATGATCTTGTAGTCCTTGGAGATTTCAACTGCGTCTTAAACAACAAGCTGGATATTATTTCAGGCCATGCTCATAATACGTGTGAAGTTGAATCTTTAAAACAGACAGTAATGAACTTACGTCTTACCGATGCTTGGAGAATTTACCATCCGTTAGAGACAGATTTTACGTGGACTAGACATAACCCGTTCATAGCACGTCGATTAGATTACTGCTTTGTTAGTGAAAATGTACTGCCCATATGTGTTTCCTGCGAACATGTAGTCAGCCCACACACTGATCACAAAGCAGTGGTATTAGAAATTAATGAGGATACCTTTATAAGAGGGCCGGGCTACTGGAAATTTAACAACAGTTATCTTAAAAATGACTTATTTATTAAAGATATGAATGCATATTGGATGCTTTCATATCAGAACATGAGAATGAAGAAATAAATGACATGGAAAAATGGGAATTATGCAAAGTTGAAATTAGAAATTTTTGTGTTGAATTTGGAAAAATGTTGGCTTGTAAGAACAGGAACGAATCGCTGAAGCTACAACTCAGCCTCAAAGAACTAGAACAATTGTTAGCTAAAAATCCTCAAATGAGAATCTTCAGACAGACTACTTGCAAGTAAAGCATAAATTAGAACTGATGGCTATGAATAATGCTAGAGGAGCACAAGTAAGATCAAGGATCAAATGGATTGAAGAAGGAGAAAAAAATACAAAATATTTTTTAAGCCTTGAGAAAGCAAGGAGCAAAAAACGAATTATAAATAGACTGAAAAACGAGTCAGGTGAAATGATAACTGACCAAAAGGAAATCTTACGGAACAGGTTTCCTTTTTACAAATCAATATATAATCAGAAAACTGTTTCAAAAAATGTGAAGCAAGACACTAATGACTTTATTCGCAATGAAAATGTACCACGATTGAAAGAAGATGAAGCTGCTCTGTGTGAAGGTATGATAACTTTAAAGGAAACGTCAAATGCTCTGAAAAACATGAAAAATGGTTCAGCTCCAGGCAGCGACGGTCTGACAACTGAATTTTTGAAATTCTTCTGGAGAAAATTAGGTCCGCTTATTACTA
>JADBJO010015816.1:0-2500 GCA_016801955.1 Conus betulinus | reverse complement strand
CGATCTGCTGCTGGTTTTGTTTTCGTTTGTTCACCTCTCTCTCCCTCTCTCTCTCTCTCTCTCTCTCTCTCTCTCTCTCTTCTCTCTCATCCTCTCTCTCCTCTCTCTCTCTCCCTCTTTGTAGGCCCTCTCCTCCTTCGTTTTGTTTCTTAATGATCTACCAATCTGTTTCGAATCACGACGTATGATGTGGACTTGTCTGCTGATGACAGAACTCGATTTAATCCGATTACAGTTGTCTGTAAAGAACATCAGTGTTTTCGTAGTGAAAAGTTTACTGGAAGTTGAAAACGGTGTCAAATCTACAATGCCGTTGTATCCAGTCAAAAGAACAGTCTACTTACAATCACTCAAGAGAAACGCACCAACTTGCTACCTTAGTTTCCAATCAATTTATAGGACTGGGGTGGTTGGGTCTGTGGGGTGTGCTCGACAGCTGGAGGGTGGTGTTTTTTCGCCAGTGGGTTCTGCAGTCATGAAATACAGGCTGGGTACACC
The DNA here is from genome assembly GCA_016801955.1 of Conus betulinus. Classification (NCBI taxonomy): domain Eukaryota; kingdom Metazoa; phylum Mollusca; class Gastropoda; order Neogastropoda; family Conidae; genus Conus; species Conus betulinus. Next base: position 2,002 of record JADBJO010015816.1, on the reverse strand, counting down.
CATGGGGATGCTACATTAAGGCTGTTATGAGTTGTTATGACACCTCTGTTCAGCAGCAGTTATCTCCCGTGATATCTTTTATATCCTATTTTTTAGGATCTATTTTTCTCTCTCTATATATATTTTGATATGGATATGTCCTGCGCGTGCCTGTACCCATCGTCAACACAGCGCAGGCCTTCAAGGGTGGTACAGAACTGCTCTAAAGGCAGGTGAAGACAGTGCTTCTCTGGGTCCTCCCCAGCACCTTCAGGTGTTTCTTTTTCTTCTCCACTCAAGAGAAACGCACACTAACTCGCTACCTTAGTTTTCCAATCAATTCATAGGACAGGAAGTAAATCATGACAGGGAATAAACAATTTCAGCCCTGATTGTGGACGAACGATTCTTGTGGGGAACTCCGCATATCAACTGAATCGATTAATGTTTCCGGATTTGTTAATTAGAACTTCTTCTGCATACGCAGGCTACACTCCTGCGGACATTACCTGTAGAGACAGACAAGGATAAATCCCATCTACCCAACAAAGCGAATGGAGTTTTGTGTGTATGACCGTTTTTTTTTTTTTATCCCGCCATTAAGGCAGCCATACTCTAACTTCGGGGGGAAGGTGCAGGCTATGTGTAATGTGGTGTGTGTGAGCGTTTAATTTTGAATGATTGGTTTACCGTGAAGTGAGTTCGCATCCAGGCGACGCAAACCACCTGAGAGCGAGAGCCACATAGCGAGAGAGAGACTAGCGAGAGAGAGAGCGGAGAGAGAGCTGGAGTTTACCATCTCTGGGTCTTTCCTCGAAGCGCTAACTGGGTGAAGGCGTCTCTCCTCTCTCTTCTCTCCCTTATCTCTCTACTCTCTCTCTCTCCTCTTCTCTCTACGATCGGCTCTCGGATCGCCTCTCTCTCTCCTCGTTGGGTATGTGAGAAGGGAAGTGGGTGGGTTGAAGGCTTATTCAACTTCCACTCTCTTCTCTCCCCTTAATCCCCAGAACAATAGAACACCTGCCTCTCTCGTCCCCTCTCCTCCTCTCTAACTCTCCCTCTCACTCTCCCTCTCTCTCCTCTCTCTCCTCCGTCTCTCTCTCTCTCTCTCTAGTGGGGATGTGAGAAGGGAAGTGGGTGGGTGAAGGCTTATTCACCACCACTCTCTTCCCGCCCTTATCCCCAGAACATCTACCCACTCTCCCTCTCTTGTCCCCTCCACCTCCAACTTCCACCCCCACCCACTGTCAACTTGGCACGTAACATGTACGTTATTCCTTCCCTGTTTTTTCGGCCATCATTAATCCCTTAACACCCAAAAACCTACCAGCAGATTCGCTAAGGCAGTTGCTCCTGGAGAAGACAAAACCGTTTCGTCAGAAGAGAGTTAACCCTCGCCATGTGTGTGGTCCTGCGAGCGAGAGAGAGAGAGAGAGAGAGAGGAGTGGAGAGGTGGGAGAGGAGAGGAGAGGGAGAGGGAGAGAGGGAGGAAGGAGAGGAGCGAGGGAGCGAGGGAGGAAGGAGGAGGGGAGGGAGGAGCAGGTGAGGAGAGGAGAGGAGGAGTTGGCGGAGAGGACGGGAGAGTATGAGGGGGGGGAAGAGAGGGGCGGGGATGGGAGAGAGAGTGAGAACGGAGGGAGGAAGAGAGACAGAGGGAGACCCTGGAGGAAAGAGATGGAGGCGAGGAGGGAGAGAGCGGACCGCGAAGGGAGGAGGGGACGGTGGGAAGGAGGAAGGGTGAGCGTGGTAGAGTAAGAGATGAACGCAAAAAACAAGTAGGGCAGAGTAAAAGGGAGTAGTAGAGTTGTTTTGTTGAGGGGATACTGAGGGAGGAAACGGATGGGTGTCATGCCCCCCTTAGTCCGCCTAGAAGAGAGAGAGAGAGAGAGAGGAGAGAGGATAGAGGACAGAGACAGAGAGAGAGAGAGAGGAGGATATAGAGAGCGAGAAAAGGAGACCGAGAGAGCGCGAGCGGAGCTCTTACCCCCTCAGCCTCAAGTGTTCTCAAGGTCAACAGTGTCCG
>JADBJO010015815.1:40000-42550 GCA_016801955.1 Conus betulinus | reverse complement strand
GCGCGCGCGTATGCTGTTATGTTTCGTTGTGAGGACATGTGTGTGTGTGTGTTTGGTGTGTATGTGTGTGTGTGTGTGTGTGTGTGTGGGTGGTGTGTGTGTGTGGTGTGTGTTTGTGTGTGTGTGTGTGTGTGTGTGTGTGTGTGGTGTGTTCGCGTGTGTGCGTGTGTGTTCGTGTGTGTGTGAGTGTGTGTGTGTCAGTATGACCCCTTGTTTGAAGGTGCATGGTAGTTACTGTAATATGTGTAAGCGGTTAGGGCTTATGATTTAAGATTAAGCGCCATAAATAATAATGATTATTGTTATTATGTATTTGAAGATTTTTTTTGTGATTCATCGGTGAAAATCCCCACAAGCAAGGGAAATAGCTGATACGGAGTTGTTCTTTTGATCAATCATCAGTTTCACATTAAATGCTGTCTCAAAATACAAGGTAGACCCCAAAACGCTTACATGGGTTGTATAGTGTTTTTGTGCAAAATCCTTATTGTGGCGTGTGGCCTGTCGCAAACGGGAAGCTAACTGGAACGCGCGCACAGAAAGAACAAGTGAACCACCGTCATTCATGTATGGAAAGCGTTTACCTACCCAACTCAGTATCCAGTAACTCAGAATTTTGAACTGATAGGTACGTCTTTTTCTCTGTAAAAACTTAAGTAAACGTGACAAATTAGAATGATGTTGAAAGAACTTTTATTCTATTCATTTCATTGATTCATTCTGTTTTATTCGCGCTCACGTCGATTTTCATACAAACAAGTGTTTTAACTGATAAATTCGACGCTAGAGTGGTATAGTTAAACTTTTGTATCTGTTAGTGACAGTGACTCCCGTATGTGACATCACAACCATGCAAACAAAAAAGAGAAATGTACAAGGGAGGAGGGGGGGGGGGGGGGGGGAGACACAGAGACGAACGCACTGTGACGGAACAAAATATCACCCCAGTAAAAAAGGGGAAAAAAAAAAGTGATCTGGTGACAGACATAACAGTGCAAAATATGACCCCAATACAGAATCTGATTGCGGTACTTTATGACATTTTGTGTTATTATATTATTATTACAATTAAGAATACTTATATAGCGCCTGTCTTCGGTTAGAGACTACGTGCCTGTCTTTGGTTAGAGACCAAGTTCTAACCGCTTTACAATCCGTACTCTCGTTTACACAACGGGCTGCCTGCCGCTGGAGAGCTGCCTGTCGGCGATTCATTCAGTCGTTTCCTGTGTCATTCAGTCAATATCATTCAGTCAATTTTCTTCCTTCATTCTTGCGATTTTTCACGCAGGGTGCGTGCTATGTGTAACGTGTCATCCGTACAATGGCCAAACTGGCCTCCTCTTCCGAAGTTGGTGATGGGATTATTACGTGTGTGCAAGATGTTACGCATGCGTTCACGCTCAGAACCAAGGTTTATAGCCTCTTTCGAAGGACTTTTTTGGGAAATGGAGTCAAACCCAATGTTACTTCCAAGGGGAAATAATCCCTCTGCACAGAAACGGCCTGGCGGAGATTCGAACCTGCAACCCCAGGATTTTCAAGATTACGAGTCCGCTCTGTACCGACTGAGTTATTCCCGACCCCGGAAGTTCATCTATGTACGTCCACTGTGGAACACATTGTTTGCAGGTGTTCGAATCTGGCTGGTCAGTTTCTGTAACACTAAGCCGAGGCGAAGTAGGGAGGTGATGGAGACCAAGGCCTACATCTTACTGCAGATGATGGTGCTGGTTTCCTTGCTGGTAGTGATGCATTCTGGTGGTTGTAGTGATAGCGATGGTGGCGTGTCAGAGAGGAATCCTAGTCTTTCACATACCTGGCGGCACTTCCATTCAATGTTGAAAGAACGACAACTTCCTCAACTGACGATGATGTTGACGACGACGGTTACTGTGGCGATGACGATATTGATGATGTTGCTGTGTAACATGACATTAGCCCTGTAGTGGTGGACCAGTATCCTTGCAATTTTCTGAGGCGGATGGTCAGGCAAACGTATCTTTGTGAGCCTGCACTACACTGATCTTGCGATAGCTTTTTCTTTTAATGCTAATCGAAAGCCGCTAGTAAACGTCATTTAGACACACTCATCCTCCAGGTTTTACCTTCCACACTCAGCAGTGGGAATCGAGAGATATTTTCCAAAAGGTGGTGTAGGACTAGCCTAAACTGACAAGCAGTTGGCAAAAAAAAATCACTTCAGTCTTTACAGAGGCGTCTACTCCCAATTTTTCTTTTGTAAGAGGGAGAAAAGAACGGGAGGGGGTGGGGATGGATGAGTGAGCGGGTGGACAGCATTATCAAATTTTCAGGAAGGAGGGAGTGGGGGTGCAGTGAGGGTTTTTATTTTTTTTTATTTATTTTTTTTTTTTTTTCGCAAGAGGAGGGGATGGGATACGACAGGATTTTCAATATTCATTAGCAGACAGGGTGAAAACGGAAAAGTAGAGAAATCGAATCAGTTGAAAACAAACATGAACGTTCATGATATATTGATCTTACAACACGGAAAAATAATGAGAGTACATGGTATAGAAGCAGTCCATG
>JADBJO010015815.1:17500-32500 GCA_016801955.1 Conus betulinus | reverse complement strand
CCATACACCCCTTCCATAACTAAAAGTTACTTTCCTTTTTGTACCCCTTCCATAAATGGAAATTAATTTCTCTTTTGGATCCCTTCCATAATCAAAATGTTTTTTCCCTTTTGGAACTTACTTTTCCTATTTTTCATTATTCCCCCCCCCCCCCCTAGCATTGCCTCGATGCTGAACTCAATATTTGATGAGTTTCGGATACTGGCTTTATGACAAGTGTTGCTGAATCTAATGAAGAGTCGCCTAATGTGTGTGTGTGTGTGTGTGTGTGTGTGTGTGTGTGTGTGTGTGTGTGTGTGTGTGTGTGTGACTTTTGTTTTGTTTTGCTTTGCCTTATTTTGCTTTGTTTTGATTTGTATTGATGTTCTGGAAGGGGAAAAGAGTGGTTCGTTAATGACACCAAAAGTTGCACTGCGCCTCACTGTTTTTTCCCGTCACATATCTGATTAATTTTTCTTTCATGCAGTGACTGTTCTTGTTTTCAAAATGTTGTTGGGAGTTGGGTTTTCAAAGCATATTCTCCATTTAGTTCTTTAATTAGCAGAAGAAAAGATTTCAGAAATTATTTCAGAAGAAGCTGAGAGTGAGTGGTTGTATGTAAGGGATAGGCGCCATGGGAAACATGCCACTGAGGGGACCTGGAAGATAACAGTAAAAAAAATTCCAATCCAACATCCAGTGTGTTTGTATTTGTATGTGAGCAAACGATTCAGGCAATCAGGATCACACACATGCAGTTCTTGTGGTGAATGCACAGCTGCCAACCCTCCCGAATTTTTATGGAATTTCCCTAATTAAATAAAGACTGTGACGGATAAATTAATCAGGAAAACTGTAACAGACTGCTGAAAGAACACAGAGAGCAAATGTAACGCTTACGAAAAAGACGAGCAATTTTTCGTCAACTTATGCATCCTTTTCTGAAGTCACACACACACACACACACACACACACACACACACACACACACACACACACACACACACGTGTCGGCATACAAATGCGCAAAACAATATCCCATTGATCTAAACCAGTAACTGTGTGATGAGTCATTGGGGGGGGGGGGGGGGGCATACTGAAGAACAGTTCACCAGGTTCACCCAGCTCTGTCAGTTGTGTACCAAGGCCTGGGTTTCTTGCAAATGTTTTCCCTGTTCACTCTGCATAATTGTCTGCCCGTAGTTTTTCCACGGTCGTCACCTCCATCCCCCTTCTTTAACACTTCCCTGGATGGTTGTTCTGGCATTGGATCTTATTCCATGGCCATGTCAACATAGTTTTTCGTTTCCTTACTGATGTCAGTAGATCTTCGCACGGTTTTACATGATGGTTTGATGCAATTGTTGATTGGTGACATGAACATAGTGTATGCTGATATTCCTGCCATATTTTGGTAATGTTGCATTCATTCAACAAGCTTCGCGAGTTCGTCTTCACTGCCTGTCAGACCATCGATGTTATCAAAGCAAAGTTTGTGATGGTTCTTCCTCCAGAGCTGACTATGCTGACATGGTGTGCTCCACAAACTTGTCGAAAGATGAGGGAGAAAGGAGGCGGCCCTGGTGAACTCTAACCGACGTATGGAAACATTCTCCAGCTGCGCCCTGTATGAGCACCCCACTGGTTACTTTGGAGTAGAGTTGATGGAGGGTATTGAAAAGCTTTTGCCCAAAGTTATATTTCTTCATTGTGGCCCATAATGCCTCCCGCCAGACTCTGTTGAGTGCTTTCTTGAAGTCTGTGAAGACGTGGTAGAACCCCCTCTGGTGCTGGAGATTTTTTTTCTCAAATGATACGAAAGTTGAACTGCTTGTGGTACTTCTGCCTTTGCAGAATCAGGCTGTTCTTCAGCAATAATGGGATCTGCTTACGTTTAAAACCTATGCAGATTTTTTTTTGCTGGCATAGCTAGTCAAGTTTATTGTACAGTAGTCTTGCCAGTTACAGAACAGTAGTTTTGGCAGTCCCGTACACATACATAAAAACAAAACAAAACTTAAAAAAAGAAAGAAGAGAAAAGAAAAAAAAAAAACAAGAAGTAACTTTAGATGAAAAAAAAAAACAGCCACCCAGTTCATGCAATAATCTGAACGTATTTCAAATTCCTGTTTACACCAAATATTCTGTATGAATAGATAATGGATGGAAAACAGACTAGAGGATAACTGAATGAAGCAACATATTCGCTAGAGTTGCATGTACATTGTGTGCGGAGGCATCTGTACCCTCAAATGTTGCTTGAAGAGAGCTCCCACTTAATGCTGATCATCTGGTTTCTGGCACATGCAGAGCGCGAACATACCCGGCTTGTCTTCCATGGAGTTGATCAAATCGAGCACACGGAACCCTGCCTTCTCCACCAGCTCATGTGCTTTCTGCTTTCCCCAGCAAGCTCCCAGAGCTTGGGAATCTTCCTTCTGATAGCTCTCTGGAATACACAGGAACGTGCTCTGCGCATACAGCGCAGCTGCTGTGGGATTTCCTACGTTTTCTGACAGGTAACTGGACATAAACATGTCCACCATGGAAAAATGCCCGCCTGGCTTGAGCACTTTCTTGATCCCTTCAAGGCCTTGCAGGGGGTAAGGAGGTCGTGGATGACACCACAGGTGAACACCCAATCAAAACTGTCATGAAGGCCCTCAGGGATCTGAAAGATGTCAAGGACCTGGAAACTGACGTTAGGGAGGTTCTGCTTCTTCACAGTGTTCCTAGCTCGATCGAGACCATGAGGCGTCACATCCGTCAACAGGAACTGAGTCTTGGGAAACATGGCAGCCAGATGGCAGCAAACATTGGCAGATCCACAGCCGACTTCCAGAGCTCGGACTCCCTTCTCTGTAAGGATAAAAAGGTCACCATGCATCAGTCACTTTTCACTACACTTGTTTCCACATATGAAAAAGTTGTTCATTACACATGGATTCAAGTTCATGTTGGTTACAGCTCAGCTAACTGCAAAAGCACATTTAGTATCTGCTTAACATTAGAGATGTTTACAAAATGAATGTGACGGAGTAAACACAAGTATAATTATTAGTAGTCTCTGTAGCTGAAGACCATGGCTGTTGGCACCCTGCAGTTATGGAGTCAGTGGCTGCTAACTAGCTCTGAAAGCTATGTTAATTACAGTCTTTTCTATGACTGTTGAGAACATCGCCAACACCCCTCCCTTCTGTTATCAACACTCCTCCCTCTAAAAGAAAAAACAAACTGAAGGAAGTGCCTTAACGTTTTCCAAGAGCACATAAAAGTTTTGCTTCTGTCAGATTTGTAGCATCTCGTGCCACTTTGCGGTCGGTTCTGGATATAATTCTGGTTACCGTGGATGGAAACGAAACTGCAATGTAATGTGCCACACACACTGTTCAGATCATTCTAAAATCAACCTAAATGCACTTTCAATATTGAATGTTAACATCATTATCTTTTGTCAAAGCTCTGAAAAAAAGTTTCTGATGAATTTTCTTTAACGCAATTTTTTGGGTTAAAGTTGAAAGGCACATGATGGCATAAAAGCTGGCAGACAGCCTTGAATGAAAAAAGAAATCATAATCTACTTACGTGAATTTGATGCTGAGACACTTGCACCTCTGACCTTGGTGAAATGTACACAAAGCATACTCTAACTGACAGTAGTCCTAAACTTTAATACTGTAAAAATCGACACGCTGAGGTCCTGACACCCTTGTTCCATACTAAATCCAAACACTGTAATTTTGATTAACTGTAAAACTTGATAAATTTCTTGTAATTGCTGATACCTGTCGGATCCTCGCGTCCAAACAGGCACATAAAAGACCATAAACCTCACTTTGAGAACAAACCTTTTCCATCTTGACAAAAACCTCAGAGACCAAACTGAACAAAATCACCAGATCCACCTAAATCACCAGTACCTTTCTCTGCTCAAACAAACTGCAAACTGTGTCCTCTCACTAAGCCAGGCATCAGGCTATATGGCCCCAAAGGCTCGTACAAAATTAAAATAACATTCTCCAGTCAGAGCCACAATATTGTGCATACTATCCACTGAGAACTGTGTGGCAAGATCTTTACACTTGACGCACCCTTTTCTGAACACGAGGCCTGCACCTGCCGTTATCGACCTAAACCAGTCACTCTATGCTTCAACCATTCTTACACAACATCAATTACGTCAAAGTCCCGATGCTTTAGCAATCACAGAGTGACAGCACCATACAGGAATCCTATCTTACTGCCAGACTCTCCAGAGACTATCAATCTATTCTTTACTTATCTCATCACTCTCATTTATTCTTCTGATTTTCTTTCAAACACATTTACTTCAAACACAGGGGTACAGAATAGCTCAGTTGGTAGAGCGCCGGACTCGTGATCCTGGGGCTGCAGGTTCGAATTTCGGTACAGGGGGGATTTTTCCCTCGGAGTTAACATTGGTTCTGACTCCATTCCCCACACAGTCCTTCGAATGAGACTATAAACCGAGCTTCCGTGTGTGAACGTACGCATAACATCTTGACCACCATAACATCTCAGCACCAACTTCCGGAAGAGAAGGCCAGTTTGGCCGCTGGTATGGATGACACAGTACACATAGCATGCACCTTCCCCGAAGATGGAGTATGGCTGCCTTAATGGCGGAACAAAAAAAAATGGTCATACACACAAAACTCCACTACCTGTCTATACAGCTAGTGTCCGCAGGAATATCAGCCTGCGTACGCAGGAAGAAAGAAAAGACTTCAAACACATAGCTTTCCCCCTCTTTTTCCTGTTTCAATAGTATTCTTAGCTTTTCACTCGCTTATCAGTTTCACTCCTTTCCATCAATCTATCATCATCATCATCATCATCATCATCATTATAATCATTATAGATATTATTGTCATGTTAATCTTAGTAGTAGTAGTAGTAGTAGTAGTAGTAGTAGTAGTAGTAGTAGTAGTAGTAGTAGTAAAATGATGATGATGATAAAATCTACTATTCATTCTTTATGATGAATGTTATCATTATCATTATTAACAGTACCTATATGGCACCTATCCACGATCAGACAGCTCTAAGCACTTTACAATCCACTCTTTCGTTTACACAATGCTCTGCCTACCCGGGTAGAGCCGACTGAAGAGCTGTCTGATAGGCGCTACATTCTGTCGTTTCCCGTGTCATTCATCTGAATCTCAGTCACTCAGTTTTTCTTTCGTTCTTTGATTCTTTCGATGCCTGCTGTGCGTTCACGTGCCATCCATACCAACGACTAAATTTGACCTTCTCTTCCGAAAGTTGTGATGGGATTTTATTATGTTCAAGAGGCTATGCATGCGTTTACATACAGAACTTCGATTTATTTTCTCATCTGAAGGACTTTTGGAAAATGGAGTCAGAACTGATGTTAGCTCCACAGGGAGAATTCCCCTCTACCGAAACGGCCCATTGGGGATTCGAACCAGCAACCCCAGGATCGCCAGAATCTGCAGCGCTCTACCAACTGAACTATTCCTTTCGTCTTTTCTAAATTGTTGTTCATTTGTATATTTCGTAGCTTTTATATTACTATCTTTCCTATCTTCATTATCATGATTATCATCATTATTATTTTCTTAAATTAATATTATCAGTATTATTAGTAGAAGTAGAATAACTACCTAAAGATTTCTGAGATTTGATGTTACTATCTCTCCCATTTTCTACATCACTACTATCATTGTTGTGAATGTCATCATTATTTTCAATTATTATTATTGTTTATTATTATCTTTATTATTATTATCATTATTATCATCATCGTCATCATCATTATTATTATTAATACTATCATTATCACCATCATTATCATCATCATCATTATTATGACTACTATTATTGATATTGTTGTTGTTCTAGCTATTCATCTAATTACTGTTTCTTTTCTTTCTCCCCCCCACCCCCTCTTTTTATTATTAATATTATCATTATCATTATTATCATTATCATTATTAATGTTATTATTATCATCATTTTTATTATCATTATTGTTATTATTATAAATTTTATTATTACTGTACAATTAAAATGCTAGTATTTTTTCACTTTTTTCTCAAAAAAAATTGTCATTATCATTTTAATCTGTATCTTCCGCCCCCCTGCCTCTTCCCCTATCTCTTCACTTAGATTCCGTAGTTTTAATTTTTCAGCCACAATGCAGTTTCCGCCCAGAGAGATTAGTGACTATCAGTTCATCCTTTACTTCCATTCTTTTGAATATTGTCTGTCCTGCCTGAAGAAGACCCCAATAAATCGAATTGCCTCGTGTATGTTTTGTCATCTGTTTGTTCGTTAGTTTGGCAGCTCAGTAATTAAAATTTGTGCTCTTATGTTGCTAGAAGTTTGATGTACTGCATGCAAAACTGTATTGTTTACGCTTGAACCGATGAACTTGATAAGTGCGCCTGTGTCGGGGTGTGTGTGTGTGTGTGTGTGTGTGTGTGTGTGTGAACACATGTCAGTGCGAGTGTTTGAGTGTGTGTTGAGCGCAATGAGTTGACCCCAAGAATTGCGCCATATAAAATCCATACATTATTATTATTATATTATTATCATTATTCCTATTACAGTACGATTTTGATACTTTTCATGAATTTTGAGCGTTAGAAGTATTTTGCGTGTGTGTGTGTGTGTGTGTGTGTGTGTGTGTGTGTGTGTGTGTGTGTGTGTGTTGGTAGGACTGCAACTGCTCAGTTGGTAAAGCGTTGGACTTGTGGTCCTGATGATCTTCGGGTTGTTATTTCGAATCTCTGTCGGGATGTTTTGGTTCAGGGAGGTTTCTTCTTTGGAGTTAACTTTGATTCTGACTCATTTTTCAAAAGCACCCTTGAAATAGACTATAAATCTAGGCTATGTGTGAACGCACGTTTAACATCTTGCACACATATGAAATCCGACCACAAACATTCGGAGGGTAAGGTTAGTTTGGCCATTGGTATGGATGACACATAAACTGTACACATAGCACGCACGCTATGTGGAAAAAACAAAACATTGAGAGAAAAACCGAGTGATTGGCATCTTTGTTTATCGTTTTTCTTCCTCTGTTCTTGCTGGCCAAATTTCTCGTGTCCATTTTTTAAAATGCTTTCCATTGAATTTGGGCAAAATACTAAAGAAAAACATTTAGAATTTACACTGACCACTACAGCTAAGAAAATTTTCTCAAGCGTAACATTTACAATCGAAAACATGCTTCCTGGAAAGTCTAAACAGTATGATATAGTACATAATCAATACAGAACTGTAAGCCCTCTACAACTGTAATGTTCATGATTTGGGAAGCAGTTGTACCATTCTCTTTCACAGTATACCAGGAATATATCTCTAATTCATTTACACCAATAGAATTTTGCAGACACAATATACCAAGCACATAACTATAATACATTAATACTAACAGAATACATACCAGGACATATCAATAATACATTAGTATTAACAGAATCTTACAGATACAATATACCAAGAACATATCTATAATACATTAGTACTTACAGAATTGTACACACACAGTATATGCTTCCAATATGCTAGTAGTAGCAGAATTTCACCAGGAACATATCTATTACATATGTTAGTACAACACAATTTTGCAAAGTTCGAACCTCTCTCTGTTATAATGCTCACTCAGCTGTTCCTCCAGTCCTGGAGTTTTCAGAATGGCTGTTGCAAGGTGATTCTTTGCGAAGTCATTGAAGTGGCCCAGACTTATGAATGTATCCTCATCATACATCGAACCTGCAATCAGCCATCATGATAAGACATGCAAAGTTATCTGATATCGTTTTGAGCTGTGTTACACTGTTGGTAGCATACCTATTATTTAGATGATGGTACTTTTACTGCTTTATAGTTATCTTTACAGTAGAAACCTTCATGTATGATATATGTTGATCGGTAAGCACATTTTACGAAATACCTAATCTTGTGTTACTGTGAACGGCCCAAGTTTCAAATGAAGTTCAAAGAGGTTGTCAATAAGGAGAACCTCTCTCCCTATATCTGATTATACCTTTAGTCGAAGCATTTGCCTTTATGATAAGGGAAAATGAAAATATTGAAGAGATTAAAATCAATGAAAGTGAACAAAAGCTGTTTCAGTATGCTCATAAAACAGAATTCTTATTTGCAAGGGATCGCAAACTGTTTGAAACTTGCATTGATGTACTTTGGAAATTTGATAGTGCCTCATGTCTCCACAGGAATTTGACTAAAACGAAAGCAAATTGGTTAGAGAGCAGAAACAGATAGTGAAATTCGTTACACGGAAATGTTCAAAATGGATTGGAATCCGCCAAAATTTCGATATATGGGCATATGATTCACAAATTATCTTTTTAAAAAATGTGTAGATATGAATTATCTTGAATGATTGCAAGCTTCAAATTTTTTTTTTTTCAATATATGGGTGAAATCTGTTATCCTCTCAAGCTGATTCAATTTTTGTTGCTTCTACCAAATTCACCTGATTTTTTGTATGCAAACAAATTGTTTTAAGTTTGTTTATGATTAAAAGTCATATAAAATCAATGTAAAAAAAACTGTGCATAAAATGTTAAAAAGGTTGGTAATGGGCTTCCGGAGCTAAAAACCTTTGTTGCATGAATATAAATTATTTGGATTCGTAGAGGGCAGAAAGATCAAATCATAAAGAGAAGGACTTTCCCCTTCGAAATTTTCCTATGGGGCGTCTTATTAGTCAATGTGGCCTAGAAATTGTCTTGAAGTCTACAAAATATAACCAGTTCTGGGCTGATGTTTTTGAAGCATATAAAAAAGTTTAGCCAAACGTCTCGCTGAACAATGATGTTATGATAAACATTTTCAAGCTAGGGAAACACAGTCGTCATTCCCATGCTTGAAAACAAAAGCTCTTTACCATCTTGGACAATTTTTCATAATAATGGACCGAAATTTCAATGAAAAATAAGATGTCAATGTTGATTCGCTCACCTTTGCAGAATATAAACTTGTCATAACTGATTTTACAAAGAAGTGTGCTTTCAGTGTAAAAGATAACAAATGTATCAGTTCTTTGCTCTTTTTGTTTGAAAATTGTTTGCCACGCACAGAGGTTCTGAACGATATTCTATTATTTGGATTGAAAATAACATATGACCTCGATTCTGCAACAAATGGGATTTGAAACTGTCACAAAATCATGGCTAGAAATCATGTTTTTTTCTGCACACACAAGTTAACAAATGTTAACCTAAAATGGTTCCAGTTGAGAATATTACACAGATGTTTTGATATAAATGTTGTTTTAAAAGGAACAGGGATTGTAAACAACAACAAAATGTAGCTTTTTATTTTACATAAAGACAATATTGACCACCTGTTATGGAAACGCACGTATAATCAAAATTTATGGGGTGTGTTTTTTGACTTCATAAGAGAATATGTAAAACTCCCATAATATAAGCTAGACAGATCACTCATACTTCTTGGTCTTGATTTGACAATAGTAACTGATTGTAGTTTTTATTTTATTCTAATTTTAGCAAAGTATTATCTGTGTAAATGCTAACCAGATGGCAGCCTTCCACAAGCTGCGGTTTTCTTGAAAGTTTCGAACTTACAAAATTGAAAATGTTATTCTCAATTAGATTTCAATAATGCCGATATAGTGCCAGACCCATAGTGGCATAAAAACCATTATTTTGTCATAACTGATTATTTCATGTAACCTGTAGCACGTTACAGCAATGGGTGCAAATACAAACACAGTGGGATGCACATGGTACTGTTATACTAAGATGGATGACTATCTTGCCCAACACTTTTGATCATTATGCATGAAATTCTTCATGTGGTGCTGTGTACATTTGTGGGGTTTTTTTCAGTCACAAAGGAGTGTATGATATTCACAAATCGTATATTCCAAGCAATCAAACACTAAACCCACTCCATCTGTATGTCTGTCAATAGTGTGATTGTGTAGGTATACTCTCTCTCTCTGTGTCTCTCTCTGTCTCTGTCTCTGTCTCTGTCTCTCTCTCTCTCTCTCTCTCTCTCTCTCTCTCTCTCTCTCTCTCTCAAACATATCGAATGCTGTTAGAATTAGATGACAGAGATGAGAAAAAACTGGGTGACTAATGTGAAGGTGAAACTGTATGAATATCGTTTCTGATTTATATGGATGAACCAGGTGTTGGTAATATGAATGTTTTTTTTATCCAGGTTCTCCGAGAAAGACTAGATGATTGCAGTTAGCAAACTTGGTATTCGCATGCACAGAGCACTGACAGATTTGAATTATATAGAACGTGTAATAATTTACGATGTTTACCTGTCTATATATAACAACGAAAATGTACAATCAACTAAAACGTATCATGACTAAGCTTAGATTTGGTGTCTCCGGTCTCTTTACGCACTACTTTCGCTACAGACAGTCATGTAGTTAAAATTTGATCTGTCCATTATGTCGAAAAATGCAGAAGAGGATGAAGTTCATTTTTGTTTTGGCTTGTCCAGTATTAAACGAACTTTGAGAGAAATCCCTCTCACGAAAGTATCTTAATAATCCTTGCCTTTTTAAGCTAACCTTGTTTAATGTCATCAACAAATGAAAACATAGCTAAACAGTTAGCTATATAAAGCATTCCAGAAGCCAGATATGCATGTAACATGCAGAGTACCATGATCAGTTTGTGACATGATTTATAATGTATATCCCAGTTCTAATGGCTATGGTCTATATGAATAAAACATTTTGAGTCTTGACTCTCTCTCTCTCTTTCTCTCTCTCTCTCTCTCTCTCTCTCTCTCTCTCTCTCTCTCTCTCTCTCTCTCTCTCTCTCTCAAGAAATTTAGTAAAAAGAGATGGTGCAGCTGCTGACAATCTTACACATACATAATGCACACACAATTCTTTTGACAAAGACTAGTTGTTTAGATCCACTGACATGAAAGTTTAGAAGTTCTAAAAGCTGAGAAATGGTTTGAAAACTTACAAATATTACATACATTTCTGAAGTAAGTAGAGAGAGAGAGAGAGAGAGAGAGAGAGAGAGAGAGAGAGAGATAGGAGCGAGCGAGCGAGCGAGAGAGAGAGAGAGAGAGAGAGAGTGCGTGTGTGTGTGTGTGTGTGTGTGTGTGTGTGTGTGTGTGTGTGTGTGTGTGTGTGTGTGTGAATGGGTGTCCATGTGTGAGTGTGTGTGTGTGTGGGGGGGGGGGGGGGGGGGGGGGTGGGTGTGCGTGTGTGCATGCGGGCGCCTGTGTGCGTCCCAATGCAATAGTGTTGTGTTTGTGTGACTGTGAAAACTTGACAGATCAGGTTTTCTTGTGTTGTGTAATGACTGTATGTGTAAATAACTTCCAAAAGCAGTGTGTTGAAAAAGAGGGGTAAAAATGTTACTGCAAATAGCCAGCAGTAGAACTCAAACAGCAGATAGAAAATACTAACACGGCTAAGTACTTGCATAGAGTATGGGACCCCACAACTAGCATGTTTGCGCATAATGAACCTACTTTTTAACTGATCTCTGCATTTGATGGAAACTTGTGTAGCGTGCATCCGTGCGCCAATTTGTCGCAAGGCAATGATTTTTCTTGTTATCTTTTCATGTTGCATGAGCTTCACAATTCTGACGCTTTCATTTCTCTTTGCATTTTGACCGTGGCATGGGGCAACGCAAGGCATGACATCACAGTTTACCTCCCATGGCACAGGTTTTGAACAGGTTCTGAAATTATCTTTCTATTGATGAAAAATTTTCGGTAGACTTTTAAACGAAATTAATCCCATCCTGTAGTTACATTTCATGTGGACCTGGTTTCTATAAACTGTCAACAATCTTTCAAGAAGACATTTAATTATTTCCCTACCTCTTTAGAAAAAAAATCACCAATCTTTCAAGTAGACCTTTAACCCTTTCGTTACATACAACAGCAAATCAGTCTTACTTTGTGCACACGACTGCTGTGCATGGTCGCACGAGTACTGCCTTCGTACCATGTTTAGTCATTTGCTTTTTTTTTCAGTTTCTGATTATGGTCTCTGGCATAGGCTCATAGATGGATTTTGTGTCTGGCATTTTATTATTATTTCATTCTAGATTATTTTCAAAAACTGGTTATTTCATTTTAGATTATTTTCAAAAACTGGTTTTATGTGCTGAGCACTCTGTGACTGGAGCCCAGTGCTGAGGCCTGTAGGTGGGCAGTACGAAGAGAACGGGTTAAAGCTGTCAACAGAGTAGCTACCACGTTATTCACTGATAACGTACACGCACGCACTGTCTCTGTACATTGTTTCCTTTGGGGGATTGGGAATGGTTTTCTCTGTATGTGTTGAGGACCCTGAAAATATTTCGTGTGGTTCCCTGGCCTGTGATAATAAAACTAAGCCATGCATCTCGTTATTGCATTCACTCAACTGTTCAACATAGACTCAGACTCTGACTCTCAGACTGAGACTTGAATTGTCACGAGAACCCTTGAGGGTCTACAGACACAGCATGGTATAATGAGAAATCATGATTAATTGATATACCATATCATCTGGACCCGTTTAGGGAGCCATTATCGTCTTTTTCAAATTTATGCAGTCATGAACGTATTTGACAGTATGAATTTGTGGTTTGTCGTTGCCAAGCATTTCACTTGAGCATAGTTTTTGCAAGCTCGGGTTTATCATATCTTTGGATAGCTGTTCTGTCAGCTTCAGTCGTAGCAGTTCGTATCTAGGCAGCTATCCAGAAAATGAGCTTCATCTTCGACCACACCACATGCTGAGCTTTTTCTGTCTTCTCTCCGAGTGTTCGTGTGTCTACCTCGTTCTGTTTGTACGTCATGAGCGCTAATATGAAGTCTGCTGAGATCACGTCTCTGCTCGAAGCTTTTAACGTGTGTTCTAGCCGGTAGTTTTCCGGAATTTTATGGTGAAAGTATATGACGACAAACAAGCCGTTCTTACCAAATTCAAGGGCATCTTGAGGAAAGATGTCTCTGATGTTGGCGAACCTGTTGGCAGCCATGGAAATTGAAGATGCTGAAGACGGCATTCTTCTGAAAGGCCTCACGGTGTTGAGCTGGGAGGAAGAAGCGTGGGGCCGGCTCGTCTTTCCCTCCAGTGCCCTTCTCCACCTGAATAAGTCTTATGGCGGCCAGGCAGCACAGCACCTCACGGGTATAGCTGTATAACAGTGCCTATGATCAAGTCATAGTTCCGACAGCGTGGTATGATGAGTTAGTACAGCTATATTCCTTTTTACACGATTTTTTGCCTTTGCTATGAAATCGTCGTCTTTCCAAAGTATGTAGGTGTATTAGGCTGTGTGTGTGTGTGTGTGTGTGTGTGTGTGTGTGTGTGTGTGTGTGTGTGTGTGTGTGTGTGTGTGTGAGCGTGCGCGCGCGCGTGCGCTCTGCACGCAAATAGATATTAAGATCGCTAAGTGCCAAATGATTAAACACAGAGCAAAAAAAAAAAACATGTTCATAAACAGGGAAATAGGTTATAGAGGGGAGCATCATTCTAATTGAGCTGAAAATGTCAGGAGCACACAGGGTTTATGCCCCCTCTCAAATATAATTTTCATTCACAGTTAAATCAACAAAACACTGTTTCAAAATATAATTTGATGCATCTTAAAAGCCAACAATTCGATAAAACACAGCAAGAATATATGCTGTATGAAAAACGGAAAAGGAGTCTGGTATAAGCAGCATATTTTGACGAAAGCTTCAAACAGTCTTTCGTTTCACAAAAAGAATGGTTCAAAATGAAGCTTAAAAAGGGGCAAACTGTCAAGTATCATTCACGAAATTGTGTTCTTTTATTTGGTGTATTAGCACCTGGACTAGTTGTTTAACAACCAGCACACTGTGCTATCTGATATTGCATTTCTGGCAAAAGTTGTAGGTCTGTGAACTGCGATGACGTCCCTCTAGCGGACTACAATTTGATTTCAACATGTCAACGACCTTGACTCATCAGCACGGTGACTGGGTGAGGAGGATAACCATCAGCAAACATATGTCATGTTTATATGCATTCTTCTTTTGGGAGATCAGAGCACCAGTTAAACAGAAAACTAAATGAGAATCCCTGTAAGTTTGCAAAAACTAAGAGGCTAAAGGAAAAGGCAAAAATTGCAAACAATCTTTGGAAAAGAAAAAGCTTTGACATCATGAAGACCGGTACAATCCATTCAAACTTTACCATCTGCTGCAAGAGGAGTTACGTCTTCCCCCCCCCCCCCCACTCCCACTCCTCCCTTTTCTTAACCCCACTTTCTATCCTTGGTTCTTTCCCGACAATCCCCCTACTCCCCCCCCCCCCCCCCTTCCCTTTTGTCTGTCTTTTTCTCTATCAAGATCGGTAAACAAACTGACTAAAACGAAAGGATTCAAATAACACTAATTTTCAAAAAGTATTTCTAAGGCTCCGCCGAAAAAACGTCGACAAACAAAAATCACAAGACACAACACGACGCATTTCGACCTCTTTATGGTCTTCTCCAGGCTAGACATACAACACTCGGGTCAACGAAAATAAACGAGCAACCACCACTTAGCGTTTTCCAATTTGGCGAAAGATGGGCGTTGAATTCAAATAGGAAGTGACTGCTCGTTCATTTTCGTTGTCCGAGTGTTGGGTATCGTGCCTGAGGAAGACCTATGAGGTAGAAACGTATCGTGTATTGTCCTGTGACTCGTTTATCTACGATTTTCGGCGTAGCTTTAAAGATACTTTTGTAAGTGTTTAGATTTCCGCCTGCTGTCGCCTTACTTTGCAACTACGAATTAAAACCAGTTCCCACCGTTCTTTCAGCCGGAGCTGGGAAGCAATCTCCTGGGAGTCGAGAGGCCTTGAGGCCTCCATCAGTACCCCCACTATGCCTGTCTGCTGCGCCACTGACATTGCCATGGAGACGGCGCCACCCAGACACATGTTGCCCACCAGTTGTTCGTACGTCTTCTGATCAAGAATGTCATCTGGACAGAGAGACTGTATTATGAGTAGCCTGTGGAAATTGTTAT
>JADBJO010015815.1:0-15000 GCA_016801955.1 Conus betulinus | reverse complement strand
TTTAACTCTGACATTCATTAGGAACAGGACTATGCTGCCTGGTTACGTCTACACTTTCTCTTGATCTATCATACCTTTTTTTTGTCTTTTTCTTTTTTGTAGTCTAAACTTCTCCATAAACACGGGCACAAAAAATGATCTAAAAGATGGGTATACCAGCTCAGTATGTCTGTGACAGATTAACTCAGTTCTCTGCAAAAAAGCTAAAGCTACAGTTACAATTATGAAAGCACCACAAGACATTCATATGTGCACATGTTCCCCCCTCACTCCCCCATTCCCCCCCCCCCCCCCCCCATCCTTTTACCCCTCTTTCCAAACCTTCTCCTCACCATGTCCCCATCTAGGCTGTTCTTCTACTCCCTACCCTAGAACAAACAAAAACGCACAAATATACATGCACACGCATGTTCTTGTGCGTACATATACACACATATATACGCATGTGCGCGCATGCACGCACAAACTCTCTCTCTCTCTCTCTTTCTCTCTCTCTCTCACACACACACACACACACACACACACACACACACACACACACACACACACACACAAACAAAACAAACAGGCACAGGTGAAAGCAAGACCTCCAAGGCAGAAGTGTCAAAGTAAACGTTTCAGAGGCCAGGTGTGAACAGTGCAGAGGGGCGGAACAACAGCAGATGTCAGACGACGAGGAGGAGGCAAAGACAGCAGCTCACAGAGACATCAAAGGAGAAATTTCACGCACAGAGCTTCCAGGAGGGTTATGATTGATACTGACAGAACTCCCAGCACCCCAACCCGAGTAGGGGAGGGTGGGATGGTGGGGAGGCAGTCAATTGAATTCATGTTGTTTATAACCCAGCTGACTGCGAGGGCCCAAGTCAGGACTGATGATGAAGGCAAAATTCAACATATTGGTTTAAGCCTACAATAGTGTAAAGAAAAGTTCCCATCCTATGTATCAACTACAGCATAAGGAACATTTCAATTCTATGTATCAAAGGCTGTAATCTACGGTAAATACCATTCTCATCGCACAGCACTTTTGCCATAAAAAGTCTTACCTTTTGCAGCCATCCTGTCTGTGTTGTTATTATCTGTGTAACTGAGAGCGCTGAGGGAGCTGGTAGCCTGACTTTCTTGCCTTCCTCACGCTATAAAACTTTAGGGAAAAATAAGAAAGAAAGAAAGAATAGAATGTTAAAACAAAGCCTGTGTCATTCAATCTTAGACAGCAAATAAAGAAACTGAATACTTCCATCCATGGTAACATTTCTCTAGTCAATACCTCAAATGCACGTTTTGCCCCTTTACATAAGAAGAAAAAAAAATCCAGCTTCCACTCAAAAAGGTGACTAAAAAATTGATCATGTCCCAACTTTGTTACATACAGAAGATCAGTCAATATCTCTATCCATTATCAAGCGATGTGGAATTATGTTTATGATATACTGTTACAAACTTTTTACATAGGTGATCATAAACGATCATCGCATGATCTGATATGAACTCTCTCTCTCTCACACACACACACACACACACACACACACACACACACACACACACACACACACACACACACACACACGTGTACGCCTATAAACACCGATACACATACGTACACACATGTCTGTACATACACATGCGCACATGTGTGCATACAGGAGTATGCTGAGACGCGCATGCACGCGCACACACACAGACACACAAGCACGCACGCACGCGCGCGTACACGCACGCACTGCATACCGTGGAGCAGCACACATGGGCCCGTGCCCACCCAGCGTATACTCACCACACACATTTACAATGATAATAACGGCACAGACAATGTTAGGTGGGTGCCTAAAGTCTGACCAGCGTGTTGCTGTAGTGCACAAGTCAGACATCTGCTATGACGTATACATCTGAAATCCTCTCATCTCAGTCATTAAGTCATGCATACATATGCTGTGAATTGTGCGCAGCGTGGTCTCAAAAACTCAGCAGATGTGATGTAGCGTATATGGACTAGTCCGCACGCAGTGACACCACATTGATGAAACTGAAATTAAAACTTCCATTGAAATCTGTCTATACTTTTTTCTCGCAAAATCCAAACTGTGTGCGATTATAATCTATTGATGGAAAGATGACAGAAAAATAAGCTTCTTTCCTGTTTCTAGATTACCTTCTCTTTTGGCTTGTAAATGTGGACATAGCCCTATTCTTTTTATTTTTTTCTTCAATGGAAATATAAAAACTTTCTCTAAAAATACATTTAGTATTTTTCATATACTGTTTAATGACAGCCCAAAAGTATGCTAGCAGTAACTCTTTTAGTCCACACTCACTGATACTTCCCACTGCAGGAAAATATTCTTCTCTCATAAACCAACCAGCTGAAAGAAATTTTTTTTTCTAAAGTATCCTTCACTCTGTTTTTCCACTATGTTAAAACACAAACACCTCTGCGTGGGTTGTGTTTTTTTTCCCTTAAGTCCAGTAACAGCGTCACAAAACTGCCACATTCCAACGTGGGTCCACTGTTTTCAAGAATGACCCCTCATTTCATTTTCATTAGCAAGGAGTCAGTTGATCAGTTGATCTCTGATATCTCGAGAATCTGAAACTCTGAAATCCTTTGACCAACACATTCAAACTGCATTAATGCAAATGGGAAAAAATTGATCTTTTAAAAAAATATATATTCTCTGAACGAACATAACTTTACAACGATTTGATTATATCTCACTCAGAAAGTATCCTAACATTGCAAAATTGGTTGGTATCATTATTGCAAAAGACAACCAGTGTCAATCACAAAAAAATGTAATGAATTAAAAACATCAATTCAAAACTGCTCTGAAGCAGGCTAATTTTGGAATCATTAAAAATGTTTTAATACCTTTTCCTGCATTCACCCGATGGGCAGAAGACTTCGAGAGGTTCAGTTGATTGGATGACAGAAACACACATCTCACGCTAACTGCCACTAGATAAAGAGACCCACTTGATATAAACGCACACACTAACTTCAACAAGATGAAGAGGCCCACTGCACGCAGGCGTGCAACCCTCAACTGATTCGCCCTAGAGTGAGAACACGTTGTCCTTGAGCTGGCTGAAAAGACGTTGCTCAGGCGTCTTTGTTCACACTTTGTACTTCCTCGGCAGTTGAAGGCAGCAAAATACATGGCGAAAAAAATAAATGCAAAACTAAATTAGCAAAGTTTAGACACTCCCTTTTCCCCATTTCCCACTTCTACTCTCTCCTATCTTTCTTGCTTTTTCTTACTAATGATTCTCTATGTGGTCAATGGATAGTGTATCGTATGGAAAAAAAAAAACAAAAGTAGGTCTCATAGGAGTACGAAAGAGGTGGGGACAGGTAGAGGGTTGGGTGGGAGTAAAGTAGAATTGTGTGTGTGTGTGTGTGTGTGTGTGTGTGTGTGTGTGTGTGTGTGTGTGTGTGTGTGTGTGTAACACACTTCTGCATCTACGCGAAATACTGTTTTGCGCTTTTTTTTTAATCTCACACAAGCAGTAAGTCTATTCACACATACAATGCACACACAGATTTACCCGCAGAGACTGAGCAACTGGGAGGATGGCATATGTTACCAAGAGAGAGAGAGAGACAGACAGACAGACAACAGACAGACAGACAGACAGACAGAGACAGAGACAGAGAGAAAGACTAGACTTATGTGTAGCTGGAACTACTACTACCACCACTACACACACACACTCGCACCCCCCCCCTACACACACATACCCCCCCCCGACACACACACACACACACATACCCCCCCCCCCACACACACACACACACACTCACACACCACACACACACCACACCATACCACTCACACACACACACACACACACACACACACACACACACACACACACACACACACACACACACACACACACACACACACACACACACACACACACACACACACACGCACACACACACACACACACACAGAGTCTGAGTAAAGGCGTACTATCTTTGGTCTGATGGTCAAGAAAGACAGTGGGGCCATCCCATACACTTGTATACATCTTCCTTTCCACCTGTGATACCGTTTCTTCAGCTGTTGTTGAGTTGTAAAAAATAAATAAACACACAACACAAATAAGTGAATAAATAAACAAATAGATCAACAGGCAACCAAAGCAACAGACTGACCTGTATCATTAAATATACAACAGCAGCGAAAAGAAGGCTGTCACGAATTGAACACGCCAATAACTGAGCGCATACGACCAGCGACACAAAGAATAGCGCTACTTCTGCTGCGACCCATGCAGTGAAAGTGACACAGTCACGTAATATGTTAATCTGCTGCAGAGAAAGGCAGATTGTGTGTGTGTGTGTGTGTGTGTGTAACACTTCTGCATCTACGCGAAATACTGTTTTGCGCTTTTTTTTTTTAATCTCACACAAGCAGTAAGTCTATTCACACATACAATGCACACACAGATTACCGCAGAGACTGAGCAACTGGGAGGATGGCATATGTTACCAGAGAGAGAGAGGACAGACAGACAGACAACAGACAGACAGACAGACAGACAGAGACAGAGACAGAGAAAGACTAGACTTATGTGTAGCTGGAACTACTACTACCACCACTACACACACACACTCGCACCCCCCCCCTACACACACATACCCCCCCCCCCCACACACACACACACATACCCCCCACACACACACACACACACACTCACACACCACACCATACCACACCATACCACTCACACACACACACACACACACACACACACACACACACACACACACACACACACACACACACACACACACACACACACACACACACACACACACACACACGCGCACACACACACACACACACACACACACACAGAGTGTCTGAGTAAAGGCGTACTATCTTTGGTCTGATGGTCAAGAAAGACAGTGGGGCCGTCCCATACACTTGTATACATCCTCCTTTCCACCTGTGATACCGTTTCTTCAGCTGTTGTTGAGTTGTAAAAAAATAAATAAACAAACAAACAAATAAGTGAATAAATAAACAAATAGATCAACAGGCAACCAAAGCAACAGACTGACCTGTATCATTAAATATACAACAGCAGCGAAAAGAAGGCTGTCACGAATTGAACACGCCAATAACTGAGCGCATACGACCAGCGACACAAAGAATAGCGCTACTTCTGCTGCGACCCATGCAGTGAAAAGTGACACAGTCACGTAATATGTTAATCTGCTGCAGAGAGAAAGGCAGATTGTCCATTTCGAGCCAGACGGCGCAGACGGAGAGTATTGCGAAGCGGCGCGCTGCTGCAACGAGTGCTTGCGAAGCAGCATTGTTTCTTCACACAGTATGGTTGGCTTACAGTCACATTCCAGTCTAGGTGATCCAGTCCCGTCTCTCTCTCTCTCTCTCTCTCTCTCTCTCTCTCTCTCTCTCTCTCTCTCTCATTCTCACTGTAACATTGACAACAAGATGATTAACCCAAGACCATGATCCTGTTGTGGCTAATATATTTGCGTTTTCTGTCTACACACACACACACACCACCACCACCACCACCACCACCACCAATGAATGTTCACTGGACTCTTTGGGTCGATCTCAGCATGTATTAGTGATTACAGCTACGAGTCACGTGTATGGCCATCTGCAGCTGGCTGAGAAAGTGAAAAAAGCATAAGGCTGCCTAGTAAAACCTATTTTTAGGTGGAGGGGATGGGGGGAGCGGAGGGTGAGTGTCGGGGGAGTCGGAAACTCTATCCACTGTTTTCCTCTATGAGATTAGGGTTCCTCTCTTATGGATTCCCTGACAAGCAACAAATTAGTTGTGATTGTGGTCACAATAAATAGGGAATGAACAAAGGGGAGTAGGTGGGAAGGGGCGGGGTGGGGACCACGGGAGGGGGTGGGGAGAGGGAAAGGGGAAAAGAGTGCAAGTGTGGGGAATGGGGCAGGGGGAGGGGAGGGAGAGAGGAGGCGGATATGGCAGTCAGTTGCAAACTGACTCTGCCCCCCCCCCCTCCCCCCCCTCCCCCTTCCACTGCTTGAGATTCCTGCAACATAGCCCAGTCTGCAACTGAACTGACTTTCTAGACCGTGATTTGTACTTTTCACAAACTAGTCACTGACCTTCAAAAACAAAAGCTAAACAACAACAACAACAAGAAAAAGGTTCAATAGAGCCAGTGTGTCGGATATAGGTCAAGAAAGAAGAGAAGAGAATGCAGAGCAACTGAAATAAGATAATGGTGGCGTTTCGTTTTTCGGTTGTTGTCCTCCCTTCTCCCCTCCCCCTCCCCTCCCCCAGCTAACTACAATAAACTCAACTATTTGGCTATTCATAGTATAAAAGGAAAGAGATTTTCAAAAGCCACCAGCAAGATTATTCTATTTTGTTGGTGTTGATGGTGGTTAATTGGTTGATTGGATTCCACTTTTTCAGTTTTGGTACAAAGTGCAATTCATTCATTTGTTCATATGTTTATTTAATTTTTGTATATATATTGGGAGGGGAGCAGTTAAACTGACCTGTCGGTTTATTATAAAGATGTAATATCCCAGCTTTGTGAACAGATGTTAAATCAACGAAACGATTCCTCTTTCCAAAACTAAACTTTGAAATACAGTCCATAAAACATGTAATAATAGTAATAACAACAAGAGAGAGAGGGAAGGGGGATTTAGAGAGAGAAAGGAGAGAGCAAACAAGCGAATCATTTGTTTATTAAAGAAAAACGAACAGGCTTCTTTACATCTTGCCCTCAGGGGAAAAGGAATGAAGAAGCTGATTATAGCATGTAAAAAGAGAAATTAAAAACTAACACAAAATCAGTGAAAGATTAAAGCATTACCAACATGAACAGAAATCAGAAGCTTAAATCACGTTCAATACAAAATAACATCAGTTCATTAAGTATGGACGACTGAAGGAACGGGAGAGGAATGGGGAAGAGGCGGGTGGGAGAGGGGGGGATGAGAAGAGGGGCAGGGATGAGGGTCATCTTGATGGTGGGGATGGGGGTGGGGTGGAGCGGAAGTGTAGGGCTCTCTCTCTCTCTCTCTCTCTCTCTCTCTCTCTCTCTCTCTCTCACACACACACACACACACACACACACACACACACACACACACACACACACACACACACACACACACACTCACTCACACACACACACACACACCTGAGGGAGGGGGGCAGCTGTAGTGGGATCTCCTTATAGTGGAATGTCTCTACGGTGGCATGTCGCTGTTGTGGATTGTTGCTAAAGTCGGTGTTACTTAAGCGGACTCTTAAAAAGGAAAGGATATTATTTCCGCAATACAATACAGACAAAGAGATTACAGGACAAAACACGATTCTTCAGGACAAAACAAACAACATTTAGGACAATGGAAACGATGTACGAGCAATCAATTATTTTCTCAAATCGGCGCACAGTGGTTTGTGATGGTTAGTCGAAATACATCGAGTGTTGTCCTGTAATCTGTATTGTATTGCGGAAATGGCATCTTTTCTGTTTAAAATTTGCTTCTTCTTTTTTCTACTTTCTCTCTGCGTACGCAGGCTGATACTCCTGCGGACACTGCCTGTATAGACAGGTAGTGAAATTTCGTGTGTATAACCGTTTTTTATCCCGCCATTAAGGCAGCCATGCTCCATCTTCAGTGAAGACGCACGCTATGTGTAACGGGTCATCCATACCAACGGCCAGACTGGCCTTCTCTTCCGAAAGTTGGTGATGGGATTTTACGTGTGTGCAAGATGTGCGTGCGTTCACACACGGAACCTCGGTTTATAGTGTCATTCGAAGGACTGTATGTGGAATGGAGTCAGAACCAAAGTTAACTCCAAGGGAAAAATCCCCCTGTACCGAAATTCGAACCCGCAACCCCAGGATCACGAGTCCGGCGCTCTACCAACTGAGCTATTCTGGCCCCTAAAATTTCCTTTAATTTCCCCTTCAGTCACCTCGCTTCGAAATCAAGTAGACTCGCTTGCCTGGAAGTTTTTCTACTGGATGTCGCTTAAATGGGATGACGCTGTCAATGTCTTGTTGAAAAATATCCGTGTGTGAACGAAAGATATCTTGATCATTTCGGTATTGCCTCAAGACACAGCCGTAGGTGTCATGTTTTAGGCCTTGTCTGGATAGGAGAAGGTGAAGACAGAAACCCCCTACAAGTAAATGGGTCTGATGCGAATCGAACACAAACCCAGAACCTTCCAGCCAGGAGTCCGCGACGGTCACCTCTTCGCCGTGCAGCTGCTGGATGTCTCCTAGTTTATTCTCTCACGCTCACTTTGTGCCAGGCGATTTGATGTTGAAAGTAGCATTCGTTTCTACTTGTGATTATTTTCTACCATGGGAGCAAGAATTACCCTGCATGTTTGTGATTTGCCGTTTACCGTTCCCTGCCTCATTTAAGATAGTTCAATCAAACTGAGGAGTCCGGGACCATCTCTCGCCTTGGCACCACAATCCCTGATGGACTCAACTCCCACATCTGACTTTTTTTTTTTAGTTTGAATCATCCCAGCTCTTTGCCCTCGCTTTCCTCTCCCCGACCTCCCCTCCATCCCTTTCTCTCTACACCCCCTCCCCCAATTACCCCCATCACACCATATTTACATTCACACCCCATGTACACACACACACACACACACACACACACACACACACACACACACACACACACATCTTTAAGCACGTAGTCGTCCGTTCACGTGTATGTTTTTCATACGTCATTGCCCATATGTATTTATTTGTTTTTTCTTTTCATGTCACAAGTCCTGAAGATTGTCTATGACTGAAACATTGTAGATTTTTGTACTTTTTTTTTTTTTTCTATTGTAAGACCTTCTGAGAATCCCCAAAGACATTTTGCATTGTTTACAGCAGATATGCGGTCAAAAATCTGTTTTGAGGTTACCTGCATTTGTTTCTATTCGTTGATGTGTTCTGTTTGACTATAATTCAATGGAATCTGAAATGAGGAAGGAACAGACGAACAAGTAGAGTAACTCTTACTTCCATGATCAATTTTGAATAAATGTTAGCGAACCGAAAAAAAAAAAAAAAATTCACGAACGAATCACAAGACAAAACGCGACGCGTTTCGACCTCCTAGGTCTTCTCCAGGCAAGATACAAAACAATTAGGACAATGAAAATGAACGAGCAATCACTTCGCTTCGTTCAGTTCAGCGCAAGTTAGGCGTTGAATGAAAACGAGGTTGTCAGAAGGGAGATAATGTGTGGGTGTCAAGGTAGAAATGATGATGACTATGTTACTGATAGGAATACTAATAATGGTAATGATGATAATCAAAATATTGAGGGAAAAAAATATAAAGACAGGATAACTACCACTTTTGGTAAGAATAATTATTGCAATAGCAGTTGTAGTGTGGGAGAAAGGGAGAGTGGGTTAGAGGATTCTTAAACAGCATGGTTGCCATGGCAACAGTCTTAGTAGCGATGGCGATGGTGATGTTAATGACAGTGATAGTAATATCAATACTAACAATCGTATTGATGATGATAATGTTAGTTTCTATAGTAAAGGTAATGGCAATAAGGTACTGATAATAAAAGTATGACACAAATATTTTTTTTAATAATGAAATAGATAAATATAATAATACTGCTAATAATGATAATAATGGCTCTAATACTGTTTCAGTTTCAGTTTCATCAAGGAGGCGCCCCTGCGTGCGGACTAGTCCATATACGCTACACCACATTCGCTAACTCCTGAAACCACACTACGCATGATTTTTAGCCGATGGATAAATGAATTAACAACTAAGATGAGAGAATTGAAGAAGAGGGTCTCGTAGCTACGACTTACCAGATGTCTGATCTACGCATTAGCCCAACGCGCTGGTCAGAACTTGAGAGCCTACCTAACAACGTCGTTTCTTTTTTGTTTGTTTGTTTGTTTTTTATGTGTATGTAGTGAATGTACACATGTGTGTGTGTATGGATGTGTGGGCAAGGGCCCATGTGTGTGCTTGTGCGCATGTATGTGCTTGTGCGCATGTGCGTGTGTGTGTGTGCGTGCGCACGAGTGTGTGTGTGTGTGTGTGTGTGTGTGTGTGTGTGTGTGTGTGTGTGTGTGTTTGTGTGTGTGCGCCAGTATGTATGTGCCCGTGTGTGTGCGTGTGCAGAAGTGCGTGTGCATGTGTGTGCGTGTGATTTGTGCGTAGGAGCGAGTGAACGTACGCGCGCACGTTTCTGTGTGTGTGTGTGTGTGTGTGTGTGTGTGTGTGTGTGTGTGTGTGTGTGTGTGTGTGTGTGTGTGTGCGTATGTGTGTGTGTGCGTGTGTGCGTGTGTGCACGCGTGTGTGTGTGCATGCGCGTATGCGCGTATGTGTGTGTGAGTGTGCGTGCGCGCGCGCGCGCGCGCGCGCGCGTGTGTGTGTGTGTGTGCATGTGCGTGTGTGTGTGGTGACTGTGTGCGTAAATGGTCAGAAGATGACTTAGGATCAAGAACAAGAACAAGACCATCACATACAACATACACGTGCACGCGCACAGGCACGCGCGCACACACGTACACACACATAATCATAAGAGCAACAAACTCCTTCTCCTCACATCCCCCCCCCCCCCCCACACACACACACACACACGCACACACACACACACACACACACACACACACACACACACACACACACACACACACACACACACACACACGCGCGTACGCACGCACGCATGCGCGCACGCACACACACACAAACACACGCTCACTCTCTAACACACACACTCACACACCAACGTTTGCACACCCATGTCCGTGGACTCTCTAATTAACAGCTGGCATCCCCCACTGATGAACACACACCAGCCCACACACGTCTACAGTATGCGCTGAGGGCCCTGAGAGATTCAAAGTCTTATCTCAGTTGGCATATGTTTGATAATTAATTTTGTGTCTGTTATTGGAAAGGCCCAGTAAGAGTTTGCTCCAATCTCTGGGAGTCTTCGCGGTTTGGCCTGAGAGATTATTCCAACGTTTGTTTGACTGGTGATGTTTCTTGCTCTTCCTTTAAGTCTGGATGTGTGGCCACTTCCTCTCTTGATGTTCAGATCTGAAAGATGGTCTATGGTATAGTGGCTTCGATCTTGTTTGCTTAAGTGATTCTTCAGATTTCTTATCAGATCAGATCGGCCGAGCTGTAATCCAGTTCTTATTGTTGCCTTGCCACCAGTGTGTCTGCTCTCGTTTTCTTCAACTCTAGCGTGTCCAGGGCAGTACATCCATATGAGTCTTTCCAGTGAAAGGCTGCGCATTAGTTCATCCCAAGCAGGGCTTCCATTCCACTTTTCACTTTCTGAAGAAGGTTCATGGAGTCAGTCAGTATCATCGCTTGTTGATTTTGAAACTGGTTTGTGGATAAAAGCCAGTGGAGCGCTTGTGTCACTGCTTCTACCTCCATTGTTCGACTTGAAGTTGTTAACTGTGTGCACCATTGTCTTTCTGAATAGTTCGGCCATTTTACTTCACTGTGTATCCCCAGTCTGACTTACCTTTGGTGACAGAACCGTCAGTGTATATTACAATTTTATTTTTGTGCAAAGGTCTTCTACCAGCATCTCAATTTCTGCGTTGGTTTTGCCTTCTGGCCATTCTCGACAATGCCTTCCAAGTTCTGGAGAGATGCCAGTTTGGTAGAAGTGCTTCAAGTGGTCTGGATATTTCTCCCATTCCCTGGTTTCTTTGAGTTCTGCTAACTGGCACACAAGCTGTATACTGTCTTCTGCCTGTCCCATCCATGATTTTCCACGTCCTAACCGAGTGCCTTTTGTTTCCTTGACCGCTGCATTAAGTGGGCTTTGGGGATTTTCAGCAGTAATGACAACA
This sequence comes from Conus betulinus, assembly GCA_016801955.1. Taxonomy (NCBI): domain Eukaryota; kingdom Metazoa; phylum Mollusca; class Gastropoda; order Neogastropoda; family Conidae; genus Conus; species Conus betulinus. The sequence continues at coordinate 3,125 of JADBJO010015815.1, read as the reverse complement.
CAGAGCACTCTGAACAAACAAGATATCCCGAATTGGAATCTTTTTCAGTCTAGTGAACAGTGGGGAAAGCACCCCGTCATCATCAAATCACACTGTGGGGGATCACGCGCTTTCCTTACATATCTTGGATGTCATCTTATTTGTTAGTTTGTGTATTAGATAACATTATAATGCATTGTAACGAAAAAACCGAAAACATTTAGGCATTAGATAAGCAGTTGGCTGTTACAGTGTAGTGTGTTTAAGGAGGAGCTGGTATGGTGGTCCAAAAGGCCTCTTTATTTTTTGGTTCCCTTCTTTACTATTGATATCGAGGTAATCTGAGACTAAATTATAACAGTGCCCCGCACTACTATTTGTTAAGAAGTAGATGGAGGTGGAGAGATTTGTCTGTTATGATTTCTAACATAAAAGTATCTGCAGCGAAACAATAAAAGAGGCTATGCTTTCTTAACGAGCTGCAAGTTAAAGGCATCAAAGAAACAATTATGGGATAATGCACATAAGCTCTCACTTAAGAGAAGGCACATTAGTAATAAAATTTCTGTTGTTGACTGATGTCAACATTTTTAGTGACTACTGCAGAAAGAAATTCCGGAAGAGGAGATCAGTCGGGTTGAAGAGTCCAACGACTATTTCAACAGACCAGTTTTAAGGGAAGAAATTACATTTGCACTTAAAAGAAATTATACAGGAAAGCTGCTAGCCCTAATGGGATAATCGGAGAATTGTTAAAAATTGCACAAGAAAATGTCTATATATTTTTTTGTTGTTGTAGTTTTCAATGCATTGGTTCCGAGAGGTGTTTTCTGGAAAGTTGGCCGGAAGGAATTGTGCTACGATTAAGCAATAACGGTGATGTCAACAATCCGAACAACTATAGGGGCATTACTTATGTGATACCAGCAGTAGAATTAAAGTACAGTCATAAATCGCCGTTTACAGGAATGCGTTGAAGAAAATAACATTACCGGAGAACACGAAGCTGGTTTTAGGAAAGATTATTCAACCATTGACCACATCTTACACACACACACACACACACACACACACACACACACACACACAGAGAGAGAGAGAGAGAGAGAGAGAGAGAGAAGAGAGAGAGAGAGAGAGAGATCTTTGTTTTTCAAAATACTTGGATGCAGCAAAACAAACCGGTATTAAAAAATTAGCCACCAGGTTGTGAAATTCACTTCATATGACGTTTTGCTCTATTTCTTAAGATACTTTCATATAAGGTATTTGTATTCGATTCATTCCATTAAATGTCGGCAGACATAGAATGAACGACAAACAAATGAATTGAACCAGAGCAAAGCAAAAAATCGTCAGTTAAAGTCATACAGTAATCTGAATACATTTCAAAACATTTCTGTGTAATTAACATTTTATTGCATTTTCTGAAAAGTAAATTATAAGAGAAGCACATTAATGAAGAAGAAAGGGGGAAAGGAGAGAGAGGGTGGTGTTCAGAGGGAAGGGGAGAATCTAAGAATATCATAACCCTGAAAATAGCAACAACAACATCAACAGTAATAATAACAATTGTTATAACAATATTGATGAGGATGATAACAATAATAATAATAATAATAATAGTAATAATAACAATAATAATAATAATGATTATAATGATAATAATCATAATGATAATAATAATGATAACAACAACAACAACAACAACAATAATAATAATATAACAATAACAATAATGCTTATAAAAGCATCACACTAGTAACAATACAATAACAATAACAACATGACTATCAAGTTTTAAAAAAAAAAAGGTGGCGAATATGTATGTGAAAAATGGGCATGGGGTATAAAACATTTTGACTAACTCTTACAATAGATATTTGTACATATGTATCTGTAGTAAACCTAGGCACTTCATCATTAATATTTGCATATTATATTGTCTATCTTGTATCTTTTATTCAGCTGCTTCTGAAAGAGATTTAAGTGGACATTTTCACACACACACACACACACACACACACACACACCACACACACACACATATAATATATATATATATATATATATATATATATATTATATATATATTCTCTTAGATAACATAATAAAGTCAAAAATACTATCTGTATTGAATTGGTTATCCACATCAAAAAGAACCAGTTCACATGAAATCTATACATTGGATTCATTTTCACGTTTTTGTGTGTGATATTTTTCTTCCAAAGAGGTCCAAAATTTACAACTCCGGGAAGAATGTTCGATAGACTCTCTTAACTCATTACATAGCGAACAGTTTGCCGTAGCAGATACCTCACAGCACTGAAAACGACATTTGTTGCAAGAATTCTGTGGACAATCGAATCTGTGGCCACTTTAATCTGACGTCTATAGTTTTATGTATTTTCAGGAACTCTTCTCTCCAAGGAGTATCAACATTTAAAGTTTTGTGTCCACTTGAAAACAAACATTAGGTTTAACATTGTCTTGTGTTAGAATTTCATACAATAATTTGATATTTTCGGTAGCTTATAAATATATCTTAATGCACCTGGTATGTCCAAAACTGTTATTGTTAGTATATCGTTTTATTCACACTTATTTCTTATACATTCTTTAGTTACAGATATAATACCAATAAATGTGACAAAATCAATCCTACGTCCACGATTTGTTGAAATTCCTTCAAACGTCATCATTCTCTATTTGTCTTGAGACAATGTTTTATTGTGTACAGTCCTTCTCTTATCGGTTAATTATCTTTAACTACTACATTGCCCAATTTTTAGATTTTCGTGTAAAAAAGAATCCGTTTAAGAAGCAATTCATTCCAAGTTTTAGGTTTTACATTTCAATGAAACAACTTGAACGCTTTCAGTACATGCATCCAAAACAGTGCTCATATTTTTATGCTTAAAATCAAAAGCTGTCCATAGTATTCTAGAAACGAAAGAATTGGGCATATTTTGTTGCTATACCTTTCCATTTACAGTTCATGATTTTCAGTTTTTTAATTCATGATAGTTCCAAAAACACAATTTTTTTTTTATGTCGGGTATATTAACTCCACCCTGTCTCGTTGTTTGACAGAAGTCTTCCGACTAATTTTATCTTGTTTCCCATTCCAGACAAACTGAAAGCACAGT